>NNCF01126410.1:678879-697415 GCA_002313205.1 Laupala kohalensis | reverse complement strand
GAGTCAACATGACTCTCCCCGCACGTGGGACTCACCGACTGACTCAACCATACCCACTAAAAACCCTCCTGAATTACAATATACCAAAACATATCTCAAAACCAAAAATCAAAACATTGAGGACAAAAAATGAGGAAAATGAAAGATACCCTAGCCCTAATAGCGTCGGGATCGAAAAGAACAAGAGGTGACCATGGAAGGTCAGGAAAGAGAAAGGAAGGAGCCTATCACAAGTAAGTGGAAGTAATGCCAGACTCAGCTCGGGACCCCGTGTTTGCCAAACACGTACTTACGTACTACTGTAAGTCCCCTGGGGGAGCTACCAATTCCTGTCATCAAAACAACTTGTGTTTCACTTCAATGGAAACGTTCATGTCTTCAGAGCATTACGTGAGTGAAGTTCTTACCTGTGTTGAGCACGAAATAAGTTCGGGTTTAAGTTGCTAATGATATCGCCGCGAGGGCTTAACATACCTGGAAACAGAAAAGGATGCATAAGAACGAGAGAAATAACAATTATTCATCTCCCCCCCCCAAAAAAAAAAGAAAAAGCAAATTGGAAGCGTCAAAATGACATTCTGAAACTGGGACAAAGATTGTAATACAGATGCTGAACCGTATCAACAACTTTCAATTATTGTGTAACAATTCATGAGAATATCTGAGCAGCGAATTGTTATAACACTGGATTCTGCTGCACTGAAGTTCCGTTGGTGTTCTCGAATTCTCGTATTCCGTCCTCTCTTTGTCTGAGTATCCAACTTACAATGCTCTGTTAAGTTATGGAAATATTTGATAAGATGCGAAATAAAAATACAAGCAGGTTACAAAAAATTATGTTCATTCATTGAAATGTCAAACAAAATAATTTTAGTAATTTGATCATTTTCTTAACTCGAAAAAATGTAACCTCCTTAATTATACATGGAAGGAGTAATACTAATTTTCCCTACGAATGAACCTGAAATTCCGGAATAAAAAGTTTCAACATTTAAATAGATTGCATTTTAATTTTCAGGTTCACATATGACGATTTTATTTAAATTTTCTTGTTACGTCCACTTTTCTAAGGCGTAATAAAGTATTTTAAGAAATTTTCATTAGACTCCATAAGTAGGGTTACGATTGGACAGTTGTATAAATTACTAGACTACTGGCCAAAAATCACTTTGAGAAAATTAAGACAGAAATTTGTACCTAATTAACATTGCAGTAGTGTTTTTTTAACAATCTTCCTTGTATGTTGTTCCTAAGACATTACTGTCACTTTTTAAACAACAGTTCCACAACTTTCTAACATAATGCGTAGACTTAATTTTCACTAACGTGTTTAACTGAATTTTTAGAAATGGTGCTTGGTCTGGAATTTCGAGTGTTTTTTATCAAGTTACTATCAGAATTGACCATGTGCTTTCCCACAATGCAACCTACTTCATCTGAATCCTAATCCTCATGAGCCCAAATTGTTCTGAAGGGTGGACAGAAACTGGCATTTTTTGGAATTCATATACGGAACCTCAAACATAAGATGAAATAAAATAAACATGTGGTGTGTAACTCCACATTCAAACATGAAAATTTTTATGTTCAGTTTATTCTTTTTAATTTTAATTTAATGGGAATTTAAAATTATTTTTCAATGTCATTTCCAATTGGTTAACAAAGTCAACAAAAGGATGCGCAACAAATTAAGATGTTAGCAACGCACCTTTACTATCAGAAATTATGTAGTATAACATCATAATTAACAATATCTAAGTACAATTATAATATACACGTTCACACACATTCTACAAACAAATGTAATGATAATAGTTTTATAAGATTAAAGGTAAACTGTGAATAGTATACATCAGAATAGCAATTCAAGTATAACCAGAAATATTTTCCGTATACTTCGTATAAGAAAGTAAAAGATCTAAATAATGGAAGCTGCCCAAAGACGTCATTCCATGCATTTACCTTTCAGTTTTGTGTTGACACATGAATTTGTTGTCAGAGTTATCGATGTAACTTATTCTGATGTAAATACTCTCCAAATTGAACACTGTAAGACATACACAACCAGTTATTTTCGAGAAACATGAGATACTAAATTTTCTAGAATCATTCCATTTTCAAACCTTTATTCCAATATCTCAAATACTTTATTTGTTTTTAAATAAAGAATAATACTGTTCCTAAATATAGAATAGAGATGCCACTAACTACATTTTTAAAACGATGTATTTACGACGAAAACTCCTAATACATCGTGATCCTGGACAAGGGTGTATGGCATTGGGATGACGTGCCAGCTGGAGGTCCTCGCCGCGCCGTGGGAATAAAGCCCACAGATTCCTACCCTCTGTCCTCGGTATGGGCCCGTTATAGCTATCTCATTATAAGACCTCGCCACCCGAAACCTTCCATTCATCGTAATTGCTGCCGTTATCGTCCCATTTTAAAAGATGATATAACTTTTATTATAACCACGCTATACCACAACAGAGGCGGAAACTCTGTGAAAAATATATATGAGAATCTAAACGAAAGCGACTTCTTCTCCGGAAGGGAGTGGAGGCAGCATAGAGCCGGGGAAGTAGAGCCTTGCGCTCCGAGGAGGCTTTCTTTTATTTGCGAGTATCACGCAAGCGAGCGAGCGAGCGCGCTCTAATCAAGATCGAGATGGCAGTGAACTATTACACGGCGACCGTGACGGAGGCAACGATGGCAGGGAGTTTGCGGACATGGTTTTTAAAAGAGTTAACGAGGGTAGGCGCTCGACACAATAGTAGAACTGGATATTGTAAAAGTACTGAGACACGACACAGATAGAAGCTGAATGGGAGAACTGTGGTGACGAAAAAAGGCTCAGCATTCACTGATTCATTTCTAGTATTATTGTGTTGTGCAGAGATTATTTCCCCCAATATTTTTTTTAGTAAAGATATTTGGGGAAGGATATAAGTTGGTAAGGCTTCTTATCGAAGCTACATCTGAGGCAGGTGACCCCAGCTGAAAATCTCACACAGGATCGAATTCGCACTCTCCCACTCTAGACGAAATCTACAATTACGTTTCCGTAGTCGCACTGTTACCACTACACCGACATAGGATGCGATCTCGATGTAAAAAGTGGAACCGACGGCGGTGTCAGTGACGAAAGTGGATGCAATGAAGGCGGACGGGGGAAAAGGAAGAAAGTCAGAGTGACGGCCGCTGTTCGCCCACTGCGGAGAACGCGCGTCGCGGTGGCAGCCACCTCGATCCAAACGCGCGTCGGGCACGCCAGCCGCAGCAGACACGGTGGCGGTGGCGGTAGCAGCAGCAGCAACAACATAATTACGTTCGCAGACCCTCCAGAAAGACCTCCGACTCGAGACGAATTCTAATTGGTTCTGCCATATGCTGTCGGGGTAGTGGAATGGGTCGAGACAGAAAGTGTATACATCACGGGGCGCTGGGATTTATTCGGAGCTGATTCACGAACTCCCTCTTCATTTCTGATGATTTTTAAAGATTTGAGGAGATTTGGAAGAAAATGTCTTGGAATATAATGAGATTTAACGTACTTTTTAAAACTCATGCGACAGTAAATGATATAATAATCATAAAGAATTTATATTCGAATAAATTGACGAATGATTTTAGTTAATTTTCTTTTACATATAAGATTTTGAAGTTAATAGAATAAAATAACGATCTCTCTTTTCTTCTGAGAAAAACCAAGTCAGAGACATAATACTTATTTTACACAAATAAACATAAATTAAGTAACAATTTAGTAAAAAATATACTTTAAAACAACTACCTTCGAGAACTACCATACAAACTTGTGGACAAAGTATGTACTGATGATGGTAACCTATAAGTCGTCGAAAACAAAAATCGCTTCTTATATAGTTAAATTTGATCGTGTGAATCAGTGATTTTTTTTCTTCCTCATACTTCAATCATTGGAGATTTGTAACAAGAAGTTTGAATGTATTTGTAGTTCCAAGATTTTCGAATGACAGCATTCTGATTATATTAAATGATAAAGGCGAATACTTCTGAGAAAAACAAAGTCTGATTATAGTGAATGATGAAGATGGATACTTCGTAATTTTGTATATATTCTTCATTCATAAAAAATGAAGTAAAAAAATAATGTATGTAAAGACTGACAAATTATGATTAGTGGTATTTATTCTTTTACTTAGGAATATTGTTAGTTTCATTCATATTTTATGAAGGTAAAAAACAAACAATTTTTTCATGCAATAAATTGTTATAAAAAGACTCAAACAATATTCAGTCATGTAAAAACAGCCATTTTTGAGATTTAATGTTTGAGATATCATAGAAAAATCAATTCCTCCATTCCCAAATAATTATTAATGTTTGGAAAAGAATTTTCATATCTTCGAAGCATATGCGTCACATAACCAAATATTTCTTGCATCCTTTCAAAAATGGAAGGGGTATACGGATTCTAAACAAAACCATGAGTTGTTCATGCAATAATAAGCATATATAATTATGCATGAATGAATCTTAATTACCTATTCCTTTTTTGTCCATCGTACACTTTTTCGTGCATTTCTCACTAGAAATATATTTACAAAGTTAATAATTTAATGAAGCACAAAATGAGACATACATAAATAACAAAACACATAATGAAATGCAAGCAGGGAATTAAGGAAATATTTGTTTAGTAACGTTTTACACTGCTTTAATGAGGTGTTTACAAAATTCAACGGGTTAAAGGAACCAAAAATTATAAAAGTATTAGGTTGAATGGGATAATAATCAAGGAATATTTTAAAACAGGAATTTCCCTTCATACAATAAACGCGGTTCTAAATTGTTTTTGTGAACAAAGAAGTAAAATAAATAATCCAGCATGGTGGTGTTATTTGACTGACCCTCGAATTGGACACAATGAACATATTCAAATAGGTTATAAATTAAAACAATTTATTCATGTCATTACAGTAAACACAAAAAGCCCAAAGCGAATGGTAATCACTTTAATATTTTGAAAAATATAATCAATTGATGTATAATAATTATTTTACGGTAAATATAGTACCGTCAATTCCAAGTCCCCTCCGGGTTTTCAAACACAATGTTATAAATCATGACTCATATTTTAGAGTATACAACTAAAACAAACTAGCAAAAAATCTATGAGTGGCAATTCAATTTTGCAGAAAATGATTTCAGACCCTTTTCTTACCAATACATTGCTAACTTCGTAATCTATCTTAGTACCAGATGGTAACGAGTATAACTTTCAAGAGATATATTTTTCTTCATTTTACAGTATAAATTAATTGAAACTTACATGATATGTTAAATGTAACAGAAAACACATTACTTGACATTTCTAATATCGTATTTTTCACATCCATATCCTAAAATGTCACTTTACTCTATTCGTATTTAACCTAAGTATCTAAATATTTAATAAAAAAATTAAATTTTCTGCGAGTATAGATGTTAATAATTTTCTTCAATAGACAAAATGGAATGATACTTGAGAATGGACTTGAGCGAAACAATTTCTTGAACGGTTTGAAATAGTGGGGTTGCCGTGACAAAAGAGTAATTGCTGTGGCCCCGCGATAATGTCAACGTTTCTTTATTTCTCATTAACTTTATATCTCCAATAACATCATTTTTATTTCAAAGTATTCCTGAATTTAACTTTTTAAATAGACTTACTTCAAGGCATGGTCAGTTCAGAAACTAATATTCGGGAATAAATACTGGCAAGTGAACACAAAGTTTGACTGTGCACATTATCAAATTAGGAAATAATTCATATATTGTGTAAGAGGTACTACAATAATTTCTTCTATCTTGTAAAATAATTTTGGAAATACGTAAAATAATAATAATGAAATTCAATTATTTCTTATACATTATTAAAATTTATTTTTTATTGTTCTTATGAAGGATTGCAAACAGGTCCCTCCCTTGATACTTTTGATGTTTCTAAGATATTAAACTAATAATGTTGGCATGTTAATCATGAAAATAAACCACTAAATTCGTAAGATTATTTGTCGGATTCTACACAGAGGTCACTTAAATGTATATTTAGTATACACATGATGTGAATGAAGTTGTCGTATAGACCCTTCTGTTCATTTGTTTTTTTCCCCAACCCTGTCTCCAACCACAAGTTGAGCGCTGGACCGCGATCGACACCGTGGCGTCGCGACGCCGAAGAAGACGGACGCTGTGGCATCGGCGCCGCTCCACTACAAGCGCGGCCTGGACGGAGAAGAAGCGACGGGAGGGGACACGTTCCGCTTTCTACCAGTCCAAAAGAAATCGCTGACAAATTCTGACAAATATCGACGTCCACAGCCAGGAAAAGGCGCAACTATCAATTCCGAAGTCCACTGTGTCGGGGGTTGCGCGCGGGCCGAGCGGAAACAGCAGGACGTTCCCTCAGACGAAAAGCGAAAAGCGTGTAACGCTGGATAGCGGAGCGAGCGATGTGCAACACGCCCTTTCTTTTTTTCTGCTGCCGAGAGTCCGCCCAGATAAAAGCGAGGCGAGTTTGAAATAGTTGCAAGCTACGGTCTGTAGAAATCGATAATCTCCGGATTTTGTCGACACGGGAAGGTAGATTTTGTGGAAGCCAGATTGAGAAGAACACTTTGTGTTGGAATCGAAGTTTAAATTTGTTTTGTCCCGGAATCAAGCGTAAATTATTCTCGAGTGCCCTTGTGTACAAGTTAATTCAAATATATCTTGTTTTGAAGAAACAGATGATTTTGTAAGGTCTCCTTTTTCACTCACGTATATTTTACACTTCTTTTTCAAATTTTAACATTTAGTCTTGCCGTTTACCCAATAATAAAGAGAATGATAGACTTTGGTCTCACAAAGCTAACATCTAAAGCCACGTGTAATCAGTTTCAGTTCTCATATCAAAGAAAATTTTACCCGTTACGTAAGAGAAACATTCCGAATATTCTAAGAAAAATTAAAGTAATGGTCAATATTTTACGTAGTCAAATATCGTCCAAATACCGATTGAATACATTATCTTATTCAGAAAGAAATGGGATATAGAATGAAATATTATGTTCAGCATTCGTAATACTTTCTTTCAAAAAAATCATCCATTACATCAAATAAATAAATTTAATATTTTTGTTCTTTAGCTAATAAAAACCATAGCAATATTTGAAAACTAACGAAAAAGTATGTAAAACAAGTAATAATAACAAAAAATCACGTTATATATCTGATTTAGACTACTTAAAAATTACAGCATTGTTTACAACCTGTGAATGCATGTTGTACCATTAAGGTCCTCCAAAATAAACGAGAGTGATCGTTAACACCTATCTCCACAAAGAGAGATGGAGAAAGGGAGTAGTGACAAATGGCTACCAGAAGGATATTGGATTCGCAGCTGGTCATATCGGAAGCGGCCATCCAGTAAGCCGACGCGGACGCGCGACGCCACCCGCATAGCAAGAGCCCCACACGCTAGTGTTCCCCGTCCCCTCCACCCGCCACCCAACCCATGGGCTATCTACAGGGGGCCTTGGATCGCCTTAAAGCAAACTCACGTAAATCTCACGCATATTCGCAGCTCTGGGGAAGCCCTAGCGCCGAGTCGCAGGGAGAGAAGTTGAGACGCAATGGAAACTGCGCGCGAGCGGGCGGGTGGTCGGGAGCTACAGGGTTGCAAGGGGTCGGGGGACGACCATCGCCCCCAGCGCGGGTCGAGAAAAATTTTTATCCATATTCAATTCGAACGGCGCCACCGGCAGCGGCGTCGGAGGGAGGGTGGGAGGGTGAGGCGTGGGTCGAGCCATTGGGAGGGCAGCAGGCAAAAGTTTTGGCAGGCCCGCCGGGAGTGCACGAGGTTCTGGCTGCCTGAAACGCGGAGAGGGACGAGCAAAGGCTGTGAGGTGGTGGTGGTGGTGGAAGGGCAGGAGGAAAGGAGTCCAGTGAGTTGGCTGGTGCGCACGGCGTAGCTGTTGCAGACGTGCTGGAACCTCAGACACAGTGAGTCCGGAATGTAGGGACGCGAGAGGGGGTGGTGCACGAGGCCCGGAGTGCTAACGAAAACCAGGACCATGGAGTATATTAATACGACGAGGGTTAGTCGAAGTAAATTCTCACACATAACAAACAAGAACGAGGATACGATTCAGTAAACAAGAAAATTTAAAGTGTCGATTCAATTTAAATTCGATATATTCCTTTCATCTATACTAATGAATGATTCAAGTGATAAAGTTCATTATTTATAGGAAATGAATTAAATAATTATTTGAATAAATAATTCGTCAACTAATTCGGATAGGGCTTCGTCATCATCATTGATCGTAAATTTTCCACAACCATAAACTAGGCGACACTTCCCGTGTTCGAATGAAATTTTTGTTATGATTCGTTTAACCTTTCCTTATTATATAGCGTGAACACAAACAGCACATACAAAAACCGTCATGATATCTTCCTTTGTGAGATACAGAAAAAAAATCGAAAAGGTGCATTTTAACTTAATTACCCTTAACTTAAGTCCTCCTTCGTGACCCCTACGACAATAAAGACATTTCTCTTTAAATTTGCCATGGGTATAATTTATCTCAAATTTCTTTTTCCCTCTCAGCTGATAAATTAATGAGTGTTATCTCATCCATATCTTCAAGTGTCATTATAGGTATATATTTTCCCTCTCCTTTCTTTTGTATTTCTCCACATTGCTTATAAGCCTCTTTGCTACCTNCCATATCTTCAAGTGTCATTATAGGTATATATTTTCCCTCTCCTTTCTTTTGTATTTCTCCACATTGCTTATAAGCCTCTTTGCTACCCACACATCCCTGTCATAGGGAGGTGAAGGTCCGTCCCTGTCATAGAAGCATCCGTCCTTGTCATAGGGAGGTGGGCGTAATTTTTTAGCATTTTCAAGATAAACGTTTTCATATATCTCTTATTGCACAAAGTCAATTTACCTAGTTAGAGAAATCAAATATTTCCATCCATTTTCTTGGCTCTTCATTCTCTTGCATTAAGGACTTACTATCCTTCTTTCAGTTCTCATAATATTCACGTCTTTCTTCGTCGTATAAAGGACACTGTACTTCATGTGGCCAATACGCTGTATGCTCGTGACTACTCTTACTTTACTTCACTTTGATGAAAGAGCATTAATATTGTCTGCCACGCTTGGGCAATTGTTATGCCGCCAACGTTTATAGTACTTCAACAAAAATCGTACGTTTTCTAAACAACTCTTTGAACCCATGTAGCTTAATCTCATGTAAAACACTATCAGAAATTGAAAAAGTCCATATTTTCGGTACAATCAAATGAAATTAACTTAGCATCACATGGAACAATGTTAAGTTTTATTCAAATTAGTGTCCCTCTTCTTTCACATCATTCATTTACATTTAATTTTTCTCACAAATTGAGGAAATTTCCTAACTCATTCGGTCACCTACTTGAACTGATGTAAATAAAATTTCATAATTTCTTCTTTTAACCAATGTAGTAATTACATAACAATCCATAGTATCTATTACCCTACGTAAATTTGGTTCGTTGAAGGTTAGAAATAATTTTTTTTCGTACACGAACTAATAATTGCTCAAGAATAAAGAGTTATTTGAATAAAAAAATAATTTCAGTTAACTCCAATTTGAAAATTCTTATTCCAAAATCTAGGTTACATTATAAAATTATTACCGATTTGGTCATGAATAGTATTTTATAAGTTACGAGTATGAATATTTTCAAGCATGATTAATATTCATAACATATTACCACATAATAAATATCAAACACTATATAAATGATTTTAAAGGAAATCATTTAGATTTAAATTTGTATCAATAATCTCGTGGAACAAACTCTCAAACACCTAACATATTTGTTGTAATCTTATACGATTATTAGTTACAAAATATGAATTAATACAGTAAAAATAATAGAGTAGCGTTAGAGGTATTTCGGAATACACATTATATACCCTAACAGAGAAACGTCGGAAGAACAGAACTTTGGTGATATTCTAACTTTTCTTCAAATTGCTTTGGTGAAACCTCCATCAAATTATCAAACAGTCACAGGTTCTGTAAATCTCTACTAACTACCAGCCTAATGATCAAAATGTACCCCAATTACCTGTTAAATATTTAATTCCTAAATACTTAAAGATAAAACTATGAAAACTATTCTATGAGGTAAATCAAGAATTGCATTAGCAATGAAAACGTATTCCGACGACCACACTTATTTTATGAGTTCTAAGTTGAAAAAAGAGATAAGTGGTAATTATTTTCTTGTGGACGCAAGCAAAACCCACAAAATCCAAATAGAAACCACAGGTAAATGATAATTAAATACCATGAAGTACTTCCATAGTATTTTATAATGTATTGCTAGTGAAAAATTCAATTAATATGTTGAATTGAATTTAAATTAAATAAATCAAATTAATAATAGGAAATATATAAAAAGCAAACAAGGTATAGTACTTGTTCAAAGTAAATGATAACTAACATTCTAAAAAATAAATAAATAATTTACGAATATGCCGATGAATTGCATAAGATAAACCACAAATAGTCTCTAATTTTTTTCTTTAATCTTTTT
Source organism: Laupala kohalensis (assembly GCA_002313205.1). Classification (NCBI taxonomy): domain Eukaryota; kingdom Metazoa; phylum Arthropoda; class Insecta; order Orthoptera; family Trigonidiidae; genus Laupala; species Laupala kohalensis. The sequence continues at coordinate 686,807 of NNCF01126410.1, read as the reverse complement.
TGTAGTATGGGGACAACTGAAGGAAAGTTGATTGAATATATTGTAAGAAACTAACAGCGCGTTATTTTAAGATAAATACCAATAAGAAATTTTACCCGGCAATTTCTGTTTTTCACGAAAACAATCTAAAATCGATTTATGGAAATTAAACGCATACGTTAACACATTACCGCAAAGTTTTAAAACAATCAATGACTCATAGTAATTCCAAACTTACCATTGTTCTCTGATTTTTTAAACTTGACAGTAACAAATATTTTTTATTTTAACGACATTCAACTTAATGCAAATTCAAAAGCAGTTGCTTTCCCACTTGAAGGCGGCATATACCTATTGTTGCTCCACTCGCTAAATCCAACACTCTGGGATTAGTTTTCAAGTGAAAATATATCTAATATATCAGTTGCATTTTAAAATACATCATGCAGAAGAATACATAGGTATTTCTGTTTTTATTTCATTACACAATAGAACTTCATTTTTGTGAAAAAAGAAAGACAAGAAATTTCAAAAATATTTCAACTCTTGTTCATATTGAAAGTTGAAGTGGAATATATTTCTGAAGTAATGCGCATTTGATAACAACTATTCAAAAAACTGTTTTCAACATTTAACTCGATGCATCTTTGTGTAATCTGCTGGATCTAAAGATTCTGGAGAAACGTCTATCAAATCTTGTCTGAATTAGGATTATCATTGACGTTATTTTCATATTATATTCATAATTAATTTTTTTCCTTTATAAGATAATTCACCGTTTTTTGTAATAAACGATATTGAATAATCCATGCGACGAATGATCAAGAATGTGTGCCGCCTCATTTTTTCATACATCCATTCCACTTGCAGTTTATAGTAAGTGTATATATATGAAATAGAGACATATGTATTTTGTCACTCGCAGTAAGTGGTACACAATAAACTGGTAGATTTGTATGTATTTATTAGTCATTAATTTCAAAATTCATAAAACCAACTTATACTCCTTTTACCAAAAATATACTATTGTTTCGTTTCATATAATCTCCGGTTTAGATCAATACAATATACCGAATCATAGAACAAAAAATATTTATGGTTCCCTAAAACGAAAATATAATAAGCTTGATACGTAAGGAGCGTTTGAACATTGATCATAAAATCCATTGCAGACACCATTTACTTTTGCAGAAAGATCCGTATTTCTTTATTATTATTAAGAAGCTTCCGTATTAACTTTTAGCTTTCGAGTCTTCCATTTCAATTTTGTAGGGTGGTTTATTTATCCTAAAGTTTCCGTCATATCGTCGATCCAAGTATGTACCCACCTCCATAACTATAATGTAGTATCATTGCATCGGAATTTTGCAGATTCTAGAAATTACGTAAACTCAATAATTTTTAGCTTGCTCAAATTCATTTTCTTCAATTTCAAAGATCAGAAAAATATTTCGTATGATGGAATGTCATTGGGTACGTTTGTTAATATACAAGTTTTGATTTTTAAATGTGGACGTGGAACGCAGGGGAAAAAAATTTGTTAAGAGTAATATTTTCATTCAGTTGACATAAATTACTTCCTCTTGTCAACTGGCAAAAGCAACCCGCGCCTGTTCCACTCTTGGAGAGCACCCACGCGCCGTTTCGTCATGCCAAGCGCCAAGCACAAAGCCAAGGACGTGGAGCCAGCCTCTCGAGGTAGCATGTTTAATGCATTCTAATGAATCGTAATTGATCCTCTCCGGAATTTATAACACTATTATTTTAAGAGGCTCGACCGCCGCCGCTTCTGCTACCTTTTTGAGCGTCGATGGCAGGCAGCGTGCTCGCTAGACGTGGGCGCTTCGTTAGCTGCGGGATTAAAAGGAGTTTGATTGCGTAACAAGTGCCAGCAACGTCGGCGGAAGGGCGCTTGCTTTCCCTTTGACGTCCGTACGATGCGAGATGGCCCGAGCGGCCCTGCTCTAGCAAGCTTTGTTGAGCCCACAATTGTGTTACGGGAAGAAGCGGTGCAGTCAGTGAGTGGATGGTGGTGGCTGCATTGGACAGACGGGGCAATCCTCCGCCATTGATTGCAGAAAACGCCTTCCGCTGTCAATGAAGACGCTTGCGCTCAACTAGAAGGAATCTTCATGTTTCTCCTTCTATTCACTACAAATACTCTGTCTGCACTATCCACAGCAAGTTTCATAAGAAATTTTCATACTAGTAAAGATCTAATTATACATTATATGAAGAGATATCTAAAACTTATCCAGAATTAATATGAAAAGTAGCCTATCGCCCATTTTTCACTCAAATTTTCAATCTTCCGTCAGCATTACCCGCAGAGTGGCCTATATTTTTCTACAACCAATTTGACTTGCTTTTTCAGGTTTTCTGGAGATTATTTTTAATTTTTCTACGACTTCGTTAGCAAATAATTTTTAAGTATAACTTGTGAAACACATTACAGTGTATTCTACGTTGACAAAAACTGTAAAATAGGAAAAGTATTAATTAATTTTAACAGTTTTCAAAATTGCCACAAAAATTGTACAAAAATGCAAAAGAATAAGTTTGTTTATTTATAAACATTTTTCGCGCGTAACGTAAGTTAAATATGGATTTTAAACTCACAAACCGCGAATAATATAAATAATTATTAAATCAAGTAATTGTAAAAACTTTCTTATAAAATAAATTGTACAGTGCGGCGTTTATTATGACAATAATCACATTGTTTCTTAGTACCAGATTTCTTCGATTTTTTTGGAATTGCTTTATTGCTGCGTCTAATTCCTTAACATTCCTTTTCTTCAAGGTGTCTTGATAACAATCAGCATTATTATTGACAACATTTCAGACAGGTTAAAGACAGGAGTCTTATCTGTGTAAGTAGAGAGAATGATTTATTTCCAATATTCTTTTTACGTGTAGGTACACGGAAGAAATATACGCATAATATCATTAGCGATATATTGATGAAGCTTTTATGTGATTTGATAGATACATAAATAATTATACATTGGAAAAACTTAAAAAAAATAATGAAAAGCATAATTTCCTAATAGGTTTTCACTTACTAAACATCTACTTCTGAAGACGTTTTGGATAAAAAGAGTTCTCCGCGACCTTGAGGACTGAGACATTGTTTCAACAGAAAATGTTGGTGTTACCTCGACTTCATTAAGCAACGCTTGATGTTGAAGATTATGGGGAAGACATTTCAGAAAATATTTATAACACGTGATATGATTTTAAAAACTGGATAATGAACGAAAAATGAAAACCAAATTAAAATTAAACAGTGATATACGCTTTATTGAAAATAGCTATAAAAATACAATTGCGTAGATTAACCTGAGTGGAGGTACGAGTTGGGAACAGCAATAGCGAAATAACAAAAGCTACATCTTCTAATGCTAAATATCATTTAATCAGACTTAGGTTGTTTCATGTCACCATGTACTAAAGGATATTAAACGCAGCAAAACCGTTACAAACTACTAAATAATGAAAATAATTTTGCCACTATAAATGTAGCAATCACTACATTGGCTTTACGACTAAATGTCACTTCCGGTCCAATTGCTCCTTCTAAACTTCTAAACTCAGGTTTGAAGCACCTATTGAATATTCTAATATATTAGTTTGTTGTTTCATAAAATATATGTTGGTTATTCGCGCCTGAACCGCACTGACGGGACCAGGAGAGTTGTGAGATGCGGGTTGCTCTACTATCGCAGAGGTCATAGCAGATGGAAAACTAGGTCAACGAGAGTTCCCTAACTTGTTTCTTCTAAATGAAGAAAGCTTTTCCAGAATTCTTCTGGATGGAGTAACAGTAGTTTCTCAATAATTAAGGACTAGGATGTTTAATTTTTTTGTAAATTTATCAAAATTACTATTTTTAATTGATTGTAAACAAGTGAACGAAACAATAACACAAACACACAAACAAATGCAACGATGGTACTTAACTCCAGCTTCAAAGAATAGCTAACGCTAACTACAAATTGTACTGCATTGAGAGTTTCGATTTCAACACAGAATTACGCATGTACTAATCAATGACATTCCATAATTGTAAAGAAAACATTTGATTTTATTAATAATAACAATATTTAGTTGATATGCTTCCCCTTTCGGGGTGGGGTCGGTTGCTTCTTTTAGACGGCTAAGTGACGCAGCCTGAAGGCGTTAAATGTTTGAGGGGTACAATAAGTACGAGATCCTTGCTAACAAGAGTTACAAACTATAGCTACGATATTGTCAATCCAAACTTTTCATTCGTGTAACGTTAGAAGTTCCAAGCGAGACACAGTGCACGACAGAAACTCATCTCAGTATCATTTTTTTAAGCTGAAGGGGGGGGGGGGGAATTTTATAAGCGTGTTCTGCTTTTATTTATTATGTTATCCTCTGTTCATTGATCAATAAATGTGGTGTTGTATTGTTGGAATTGTATTTTCTTCCAATATCCTGAACGAGAGAGAGCAAACTTGATTTCCGTCTCAGTCAAACTGGCACGATGAGCTTGGGTTTCGACACCTGTTTCAGAGCAATGTAAGAGGTACTTTCTTACCAAAGGAATCCAATATGTCTTCCTCCTGGTTTCTTCACACAAATCAAGAGTTGTGTGAAAGAGCAGATCTCATTACATAGCCTCGTAATGATGTAAGAAATAATCAAGCAAATAACAGAAATACGCTCTTTAAAAGGGGTTACTTATCGATATGTCTTCATAGGCCATGTTTACAACTCATTTGTCACAGATGATTTGAGACGTGATGTATCTCACTACGAACGAGGTTATGTTCCGTGTTCTTTTCGAACGTCGTAAACCGAAACACTTCTTTCTCGAATGGCACATCCTGTGTGCTCTCTTAGAGTGTGCGTCGTCAGAGGCTGGAGGCTGTGCACGTCTGCACGGAATCCGACGTACAAGCGGCGAATCTGACTCCGGGGAGCCATCCGTCGCAGCCTGTGGAGCCTCCGCCTGCCTCCGCCCGCCTCTCACGCGTCACTGCGTCCGCCTGCCGCCGTCTCCCTTCCTCCAGAGGGGCGCTCACTCCCCTCCCACGCATACTGATGTGGTGATATTGTATTCATAGGGCGGGGAGTGACGACGGCTCGGCCCACGGCCGCGTGGGACCGTCGCGGACCGAAGCAATTACGACACTGGCCCAAGGACAAGAGCGGAGGCAGCAGATGACCAGGTAAGGCTCGCAGCTGAGAAGGCTCTGCCCAAGTCACTTGCACAATATATATTCCTCCATCTCTACAAGCATGGGACCTCATAGAAAGATCACAGAAGAACATCTCCCACAAGGTAAGATACAAAATCTAACCCTCCTGTTTCATTGTACTGATATTAGTTATTTTCCTACGTTTCCCTTCTCCCCGCGAAAGGAAATTTGTCTCTATCAAATTTTTAAGCAAAATACCGTTAATAACGCATAATAATTACACTTTCTATGCAAAAAAATTAAGCTAAGACTTTGATTCAATACATAAGAAATTTTCAAAAATGCTCTTTGACCTTCATATGAAATACTCTGTTGTATTCAAGTAACAATACTAATAAATATACTGTCAAAAATCCAGTGAAAACTGTGTATGGCCACGTAGAAGACAATAAACTAATTTACTCTCCGGAAGCAAGCTAGGGACCAACCCATCTTTCATAAAAAGAAAAGTGGTTCTGATATGTCAGATAACATACGTCACCAGAATAAATAATAAAATGACGCAGATCGTTAGTTAAAAAATTTATCAGAGCTCAGTAATCAATACAAAAATTAAGCTTCATTAATTGGAAGAAATATGGCAAAAAAGTTTATAAGCTGTCAATGTTAGATTTTTCATTTTATTGTTCATTTGTATTTATTTTATTTCATTTAATCTACCTCTATACCATTATTCACTGCTCAGCTCCACTATATAAATTAAGTTTTAGAGATAATCAAAAAATAAAGAAAGATAAAAATTATTCACAGGTTAGTAGAACTGTGAAGGACTTTACCGTGCTTTTTAATATTTTCATTACATCTGAAACCTTTTAACTTATGGGAGACGATAGTCCCTTCTTATACACATATAAACTTCATGGTGTTTTGNAAGGGCCCATTTATTTTTCTAAGTCTCACGCTCTGACCAGTTTTGGATCTGTTAGGTTTGCAACGGATCTTTCTTCTTGCTTCCCCTTCAAGAGGGGAAGTTTCGTTCGACCAATCGTAGGTCTATTTGGAACGGCGCTCATATTTGGAAGACATCGTGCGGCGGGTAAATCGTAACGAGATAAAATGTTTAATTACACCGCTATTAAACAAATATTTTGTATTTTTTTATTATACACATTTGGGACTTATATAACAAAAATATTCTGTATATTCTTGACTTCAATAAACTTTACCATTCTCTATATTTAAACGACATCTCGTGATTCGTTGTCTCGAGAGGTCTTCATAAGCAATGTAAAAGATATTAGACTTTCTATAAAAACTTTTGCGTAATACTGTGACAAACTATAGTTTTTAACATAATTTGATTATAATTGCAAGATATCGTATGGAATTGGTATAATTCGAATCACAAATTACTTATAAATATTCCTATAATTTCTTATATTTATACAGTGAAGTAAAGAAATCAAATCTCATTGCCTACAAATGATGTGTATTGTCGAAAGTAATTTCACATAATTTGCGATTCTCTTAAGTTTTTCATATATGTGAAAAGGAATTAAATAAATATAGAAAACGTTTGTCTCAAATATGAACTAATAACACAAAAGTTTAATTCTCGAGTTATAAATAATATAAAACTACTTAAGGAACAAATAAATTACATCTTCTAGTGATATATTTATCCACGATATAACAATTTGGTAGTAATCGTGCAACCTAAAAAAAATAATCAGAGATCAATAATATGAAAACCTCGTTGACGAATTTTTTTACAATTGAAATACTTTATATATTCTACATACTTAACTCACTCCTCATTTATAATGTTAGTATCGATATTCAGTATTATTTATTGATTTCCATAGCAGGGAACGAACATTGTCATTTAGAAACATTCTTTGCGGGTACATAACNAACATGGATGTTACATTTGTAAAGATAAACGTATTAGTCAGACATTCAGTATAATATTTACAGTAAATTTAAATCGAGCGAGGCAGTTAACAAGGTCGTATTTAGTTTTATATGTTAAGTTATTGTAACTTGTACTTCCCCGTTTTCCTGATTCAGTATCATATTCTAAGGACTTGTTATTTTAAATCTAGAAATCTTCTCCAATTAACGTAACATTTTGCCGTCAATTCAACAGAGAATTTCCCCCCAGGGGACTTACATCTAGTAAGTACGTATTTGGCAAACACGGGGCTCCGAGCTGAGTCTGGCATTACTTCCACTTACTTGTGCCATGCTCCTTCCTCACTCTTTCCTGATCTCCCTTGGTCACCTCTTGTTCTTTTCGATACCGACGCCATTAGGGCTAGGATATCTTTCATTTTCCTCTCATTTTTTGTTCTTCCCCTCATTTTTTGTCCCCCCCCTTATTCTTGGTCCCCCCTCATATTATGTGCCCCCCTCATTTTTGCCCCCTCCTCCATTTGATGTATGTTGTGAGATATGTTTTGGTGTGTTGTAGATCAGGAGGGTNATTCGACGAGTCCCACACGCGGGGAGAGTCATGTTGGCTCTCCCTAGTGCGTAACTGCATTTTCCCTACCTGTACAAGTTTTTCGGGCTCCAATGACCTTTGATGTCGACATGAGCCGTAAAGCCCCACAAAAACAAAAGCAAAAACAGACAATTGCATGTTTTCAGAAAGTGTTCAACAAATATGGGATATTATACGAAATATGTTTTTTCATTGTAATATTTATGTTACTTATGCATAATATTTTAATGGCGTTCTACTTTTTACTGGCTGTAAAATTAGAAATTTAGATC
>NNCF01126410.1:660937-678162 GCA_002313205.1 Laupala kohalensis | reverse complement strand
CTGCCACGTTGCCATGTATGTTGTAATGCTACGTTGCCGAATTGACAATTGCTCAGCGTATGTTTTAAGATTTTCCTAAGCAATGTGAGGGCATGAATTAAGGTTTCGTTCATAACAGCTCCCAAACAGATATTACGAGCTGAATTGTGGTATAAACCATTTTCAAAAATCAGTTCACAAGGCTCAATAGGATTCGAACTCACCGTGTGGTGACAGACCAATTCCATACGATATCTTGCAATTATATTCAAATTCTATTAAAAACTATATTTTATCACAGTATTACGCAAACGTTTTTTATAGAAAGTCTAATATCGTTTACATTGCTCATGAAGACCTCTCGAGACAACGAATCTCGAAATGTCGTTTAAATATAGAGAATGGTAAAGTTTATTTAAGTCAAGAATATACAGAATATTTTTGTTATAGAAGTCCCAAATGTGTATAATAAAAAAATACAAAATATTTGTTTAATAGCGGTGTAATTAAACATTTTATCTCGTTACGATTTACCCGCCGCACGATGTCTTCCAAATATGAGCGCCGTTCCAAATAGACCTACGATTGGTCGAACGAAACTTCCCCTGTCGAAGGGGAAGCAAGAAGAGAGATCCGTTGCAAACCTAACAGATCCAAAACTGGTCAGAGCGTGGGACTTAGAAAACTAAATGGGTCCTTTTATGTTATCAGTAGTGTACTTCAAAATTTCTCACATTTATACTTAACTTTACCATGATCAGAACAATACCAAGGTCCCTGCTGTATTTTGTCTGTAAAACTTGGATAACTGTCACAAGTCGCGGTAGAATTTTTGTTACCTACGAATCAGTTTTTGTGACCCCTAGCCGCAGAGAAGCTTTTTTTAAAGGGGATTATCTTATACACGTGAAGGACAATAAACTAATTCATTGTCTTCCACTTGGTCATACGCAGTTTGCACGTTGCTTTTTTGACAGTAAACGAGTTGTAACTAGGTCACTGTTACCGAGGACACCCTTCTCTGCGCCCGTGTTGTTTTGATCACGTTACTATCCCCGTGATCAAAGGGTGTCTTAACTCAGAAGTGTTTAGTTTGTGGAATTTATAATTGTTTCTATTTCAAGTTATATGTGTTAATATATTGTTTCCGTTGTGCTATGTTTACCAAATAATACATAATCTAACAGATAATTATAATACGGTGCATTCACATCCTTTTTTGCACGTCCTACACTTTTTTCTCAACAGTACCAATTATAAAAATTCCTCATTATTCGTTCTAATTGTGAAGATTGCGATATTGGAAGAGCGCGAAGCAGTGACCGGCGCGATTACAGTGTTCGGCAGTCACTGGTAACAACCGGTAATTATACAAAATATCATAATATTCTTTACTATACTTATCTCTAAAAAGGGTTAGGGTGAACAGCACGTCTGACAAAATGTACAGTCACTAATGAAATTAAATCCATTTAAACCTGCTTCGTCGCACTTTTCAAAGAAAGAGAAGTTTAGTCAACTTGTCGACAGTAAAATACATACATAAACATTCGATTGTCGTGGTTTCCATTTAAATATTCAAAATACATTTGCTGGAAATACCCTTTATTAGTTATTTTACATTTTCATTATCAAGACAAGAGTGCGATACCCGGTCTTGTAGATGATATACTTACATTTGCAAAAAATTGTAATAAAATCAAAGATTTTTGTTCAAATGAAATTACTGTCAATATTAGGCTTCTATAATGAAATAAATATATAATATCTTACAACTATCACCCACACAACAGAAATTGTTCTTCCGTACTGCTCTTCGTATAATCCATTGTAACACATGATGCAAAAAGAGTGTTATGAAAGCAAAGTATGATAATTTATTAACCTTTTATTATTTTTCCGTCTGTGAGGCAATTAATATCGGGTTATTTAATAGCATTTTCCGTGTTCTGGTCTAGAGTGTGCACCAGAACCGGAAAAATGAGTCATGGATTTGCGCGAGGAGAGTAGCGACTAAATGGAACAAATTTGCAACTCTATTCAACCATGGCCAATGTAAGCCGCAATTATTGACGAAATTGCAATAATTGAATTGTAGTACTAAACAATTACAAATATATCAACAAATAGTATCTTCGCATTCATGCAAATATAACCTGCTAATCATCATATTATAATCGGTTTAACGGAACGAAATCCATCATCTTAAAAATTATTTCTCTTTCGGAAAGGACTAATTTGACGTACAATTCTTTTTCCTCCTCTGAGGAGCTTTTAGATGATGATAATATTTTCAATACTCGCATCATCCATCATTGATGCCTTATCCACAGGTTGACATAACCTCAACAATGTTCTGTGCAAATAAAATACGAGTATTCAGATCAAGTTCGGTTGCTCTCACTGCGTAGAGTGCGCCTCAATAGACAAAGGGAATAACCGTGTCCCCGCACTGGTGTAACTGCTGTGTCAAATGGAACAACATTTTTGCACTCGGGATGCACACTCCAGTGCACACTTCGAGCTGCAAATGGAAAAGGCCTTTAGACAATAAATACATAAAAGAACTATAAAGTCATTGTTTTTCTCTACGATACTTCAGTCACGAAAATTATTTAATGTATTTAATAAGAATAACTTATTCCTGTATATTTGCTTCAACCTCAAAAAAAAATTGCTAGTTTCGTCAATTTTTGTCAGAGAAAAAATTAATACTTTTTCATAAAATCTAATGTTTTTTTTATAATTTTGAAATATCGATTCATTTAAATAATGTTTTTAATTAACAAAAGTAGACTACAATGATAAAACTTTGGTATTTGAGTTAAAAGTAGAAACTGTCAACATTATTTTCTTCATATCATTCATGATTGTGAAAAGTATCAGAATGGATTCAGAAATCTAAATCAACAACATCTGTCAAACCCAAATTATTTATCGATTTTAATACTTTTCGTGTAGGCTTACCCATGTACTGGGAAAAATGAAGGAAGGAAAGGATGAATAGAAAGACAAATGAGGTAACGTCATCAAATATAGAGTACATAAGCTGTGGAATAATCCAATTCTAGAATGGCACGGGGTCTGAGAGGTACGCAAATGAGTTTGCACCGAAATCGCGTCCGTGATGCAACTCTATTAGCACGCAGCCTCCGCGTGAGTCTCCAGGGCCTCGACCACCATGCGCACGCGCGCTCTCCGTCCTCGCTTTATTTATTATTGCCGTCGTCTCTTTCTCCGGTTTTAAGTAGTTTCGAATTGTTTCTGCGGATAATTCGATTATGTAGAACAGCTCGTAGCGGAGTGGGGATTATTTAATTCCCATCTTCAGGAATATTTTTATCCCACTCTCCCTTCCCGCCGTGTTCTTTAAGAGGCAGAAATTTCTCCGTCAGAGTACTTTGTCTGTCAGTGTATTGGTTTTAAGGATACAGCCATTTCGTCTTACAAGACATTGATGAAGAAAATTATATTTCATGTAAAGTTTTACAACAGGGATTATCTTCAAGAAATCTGAGAGAGTGGAGCTTTTGGATATATTTCCGAGGGAACAACTCAGTAAAAGGGAGAGGTAATTATCATAACTGGATTAAAATTATAGTAATTAATGGTTCATTTAATTAAGAAGTCTTTCTCCTTATTCGTAGCAATTTCTTCGCGAATTTAAGCATAACATTCCTAGTGGCTTGAGCGAAACTTAACTTTTTCAGCGTCGCCAAACGGAGACACTTCGCGAGTTCCCTGTCACTGTGACGGCGATGGTGGGTAGGTACGAGGTGACGTATGGTCGCATTGCACGCCATCCCAGTGCAGAAAGAGGTGAATAAAGGGGAGGGTGAGTCAAGACGTAAGTCGCAATGCGTCAGTCGCGGACTGCCAGGGGATTCCATGTAATGCGGATTACCTTCTTTAGTTCGAGAGTATGTGTTTTGTCTTCATACGATCGTGTTCCGTGTCGTTTTCAAAGACCAGGAAGTAATTTACAATCAAAATGTTGTACAGTGCACACGTCCGATTTTATATTTTGATGCCTTTTTCAAAAATTTACTTTGTACAATTCTATCATAACAATACTGAATTAAATTATTTTCTTATTGAAATATACTTGTTTCACTTTTTCATTATGTTTGAGATAATTTACGAGGCATACTTATTTTTCAAACTCAGCAAACATTAAATAAAACATTCAAACATGCTACGATTAAATACATTCTAATTAAATTTTTCGGATCGTTGACTGTTTATCACCAAAAAAACATTCGGATGGTGTAAATGTGATTTTCGAATAATGTGATACAACCTAACACACAGAACACGAAGCTGAAGTGCATAAATTCACTATTCACAGCAAATTTCAATATTTAATTTTTGTTGTAATATCTTAAATAAATCATTAAATATTACGAATAAATCATTGATGGTTAGTTGAGAAAAAAAATATTAACAAAACATTTCAAATTTAAATAAACCGAAGTAACCCCTTGCAACCTATTATAACTTGGTAACCAATAAATGAATTGAAACTGAAGAATATAAATTCAACGAATTAGTTTTCATTAATTGTTATTGTAATTCCATAAATTTATTGTTTTGATCAATACAAAGTTTCCCTTCATTGGTCGTTGATAATGTTACTTTACTTTATGAGGGTGTAAATATTATTTAAGTTCAGACTTTCTCTTCGCTATAAGGGACAGTAGTGAAGCGCGATGTATTTTCATATTTAAAGGAACTAAGATAACAACAAATTTTACCAACAAAACCTAAAATCAGTTCTAAAGCGAAAATTATAAAAATGTGTGGGGTACTCTAAATTAACGAATGTAAGAATTTAGGGAAACCACTTATATTATGGAAACAATCTCGAAAGTTAACTAGGTAAAATCAGGGACGCGATCTTCGGATTATTCAAAATAGTCTTTCGACCCACCTTCACTATTATAGCAACGTCGTTAATTAAAATTCCAAGATGTTAAGTACCATGGGAAAAAGTTACAAGTATTTGTTAAAATTATACAAATATATTGTGCAAAAATTATATATCGTTCCAATTCCAAAGAAAAATCGACTCATCTTAATTGGTTGATGCCATAATAATTTATTCCATCACGTTTTTCTTCTCCTAAGTATTTGAAAAGTATTGCATATCATTGGCACATCAGTTCAGTTCTTACCTCCTTGGCGAACGGACCTCTCATGCACGTCAAGCGTCATGTCGATGTAAAAGCGTAAAGATATCCCTAGCGCGCGTTGTTTTCCCACGTAAACTCGCTAAGGTCATGACCGTTTACAGCAGCTTTGCGGGGAAATCTGTAATAATATTCTTTCACTTCAAAATTAGGGAGAGAGAATATCAAGTTTTCGTTATGAAGAATGAACATCCCTATTAGGGGCGGTGCTGACACTATATCCGTCATCCCGCTAGCACTCGACACATCTGTTCCCTATATCGAGGACTTCAATTCTTACAACCTTCAACAACATAAACAGCAACGTCGAAATCAACAGAAGCAACCGGTGCATACTTTTATTCTGGATGTATCCCAGCAAAACTACGTATTCCAATATACTCACTATACACAACATTCCGACGTACACAAGTAACTAAGTTTTCAATACATTGTAAGAGACAATATTACTCACATAGTTTCGTCTTTTAAAAAGGAACAGTGTTTCTAGATTGATCGTAATGCACCGATAAGACTAAAAAGTCATGAAAATGACAGTCACCGATTTAAAACTTCTGACTAAATATAGGTATGAACAATTACAAATAGAGAGCATAATAAATTCTATTCAATGCAGAGAAAATCAAGTTCCAGTTTATAAAATTCCTCTCAGGGTAGTTCACAAAGCTTATAGCTATAACCAGAAAATAACTTACATAAAACATGTTATTGATGTAGAATACACCACTAAAACTGAAAACAATAATATTCAAGTATTTCGTATGAGACAGAAAACTTTCCCAAGTTTAGAAATTTGTTTCACACAAATTATGAAAGACATTATGTTAAACATGACCCAGGACAGAATATTTCTGTAGCAATGAAATAAGTACGTATGCACAAATCGTGATAAGTCTGCATAAGTCAAAAGTAAAAAAGGTTCTCTTCAGACAAAAATGAACATCTATATTCTAACGATTGAATACGATACACATCGTAGAAATCTAGCTAAATAACACTGTCATTTTTATTAATCCATTCTCAGTACAGTCTAGACACTCTGATTATGTTTTTCAGTCTTTCATAAATCTAGTGAAATTACGTAATCTATGTCACAGTGTAATGTGCCGTTGGTAGACTGATGATGTGCACTAAAATTACACGTAGAACATAAGAGATATTTCACATACAGTATGAAATTAACCATAAGAGATGTGCGTGTCGTGCAGATATGTTGGCTAAGATATGTTGGCATGAGCAAGCTGGTAAGGACATACAAAGAAATGTCAACTATTTGTATGAACTGGGTCAGGGAGACACAGTGAGGGCTGAACTGTGTCAGGAGGCGGTAACGTCACGGNCGTGTCGTGCAGATATGTTGGCTAAGATATGTTGGCATGAGCAAGCTGGTAAGGACATACAAAGAAATGTCAACTATTTGTATGAACTGGGTCAGGGAGACACAGTGAGCGCTGAACTGTGTCAGGAGGCGGTAACGTCACGGTCTGTTATCATACATAAGGTAGAGGTCCCGAGGCTCGATCTCGCAGACCACCGACCGACGTCAGAGGCACATGGAGATGTAGGAGCTCTCAGACCACACCTCAGAGACGTCACCGAGCGACGCCAGTGGCCACCAGGAGGCACGGCCCAGGGGACGAGGACCGCCCTAACTCCGAGGGAGGAACACCGCACCGGAGAAGAAGCCGGATTCTCCTCCGTCAGCCGAGCTAGTCAGCATCATGCCAACCGCCGGACCATGTTCGCTCCGACCGATTCAGCTCTCTCGTTCTCTGACCAGCCACGCATTCTCCCTCTCTGAGTGTGAGTAAAACACCTTATACACAGACTGCATTTGATTGACTCATGGTCAGGAATCCCGATCACCCTCCAAATCCTCCCCCTTGCGGTGACCTCCGCGCGGCTCCAACAATCGGCCAGCCTGGAGAGCCTGTTCGGAGACTCACCATATGCGTACGTATTATACTTGGTCATTCTGTGAAAATGGGACAGATACGACCCGGAATGTGTTAGTGACCTCACGGACGATTGCGGTTGAATCGGAAACTTAATTTACGACAAGGTTGATCTTTGTAATGTTAATTGGAGAGAGTGTCTGATAGCGATGTATATCCCACTACTAGTACCGCTTCATCTGGGCTAGTGCAATAATAGAAATAACGTAGAGTTAATAAATAACCATGTGTTTGGAAGATTCTCGAGGAAACAAAGAAGCATGTAAATAATATAGGAAACTAAGTCGTATTTGTATACATAATTCAATATTCTATGACACTGTATGGGCTAGTACTATTGGAAATGGTTGTTATATTTTTGTTTACATAATTCAATATTCTAGCGACATTGTATGGGCTAGGATTACTGCAAATGGTTTGTTAGAAAATGCAATGCTCACCAAGGTGACCATGGATCGTAAATAATTTTATAAGATATAAAACTACGTAATTACTGTACTCAGGGTGGTAACAAGAGTGATTTAATAAAAAATAATTAAATATTTATAGATTTTTATTGAAGGAGCAGGGTTTCGATTGGGTCATGGACACTGAGACACATTCTACTTCCAACTAGTTTACATCGTGAGACCATAGAAATATACCAGCACAGAAAAAATTTCAATAGAAAAGACGAGCTCAACAGTGCCTTGCATTCCGCAACCTTCACCCAAAACCCATATTCATATGTATGCGAAAAAGAGTACTTAATAGCCCGGAACTCTAGATTGTTCAAATGCTTCCAGGCGAGCAATAGCAAAATTTCTAACAAACACATTACTGTCAAAATAAAAAATGGGCCAGCTGGTGACTTGATAAAATATTTTCCAACGTAAATACCACAGGATACGCCTTTGTGACGTAAAACGATGAAAAGTTTAAGTAACAATTATTCCTTTCGAAGAAAAGCACATTACTTGCAATTGATTTATGTCTTATTCTATGAGTAAAAATAAACTTAAGAAGTAATAACGACATGAATTATTCTTAACACCATTAACATAACCTTAATCGATGAAAATAGTCACTTAGTATATCCAGTGTCAATAGTAACTAAAGAACAAAACAAAATATCGCCCAAATGATCTGACCAATTATAGACATTAGTAATTATTTTTTAAAATATTAAATCATTAATTTTAAAAATCAAAATTATATCATTAAAAGTAATTAATGATTCATAAGCGATGTATCACATTTTTCAACCGTTTCCATTTGAAAACAAAAAAAATTAAATCGTCTTTCCCCCAAATTTGTTCTTGCCAAGATGTAAGTTACTAACAAATTGAATTGATTCAGAGCCACGTCGTGCAATTTTTTTAGTTAAACCAATCTATATGTATACCCATCATGAGCTGTAATGGAAGATATTGAACAAAATACGGACAAAATACTTTAAATATTTTGCAAACAAGTGGAAATGATCGGACTTTTAAGAGAATATGAAATGTTCCCGAAGATATAAAATTTAACCATATGTAGAATGTCTTTCTAAGAAACAAATCAGTTAATACGACTTATTAGTGAGTCACACAAATAATAAATGACTATCAACTTTAAAACAGACTTCTGAAAAAAAATTAGGGGGTAAAAGTTATTCGAGTCTTCTTCTGGTAAAACAAAGAAAAGAAAGTGGAGTACCTCATTGCCACAGAGGGCACCACCATTCCTCGGTGGATTCCGCGCATCCTTCAATGCAAGTTGCGAAAATGGGGAGATACGGAGGGAGGAAAGCCCCTCTCTTTCACCCCGCTCCTCCCAGGGTGGGTTACAAACCCGTGCAAACTATGGCGCGGAGCCACCACTCAGCAACGCTGCATTGCTTTTTCTCTTTTATTTCTTTCACTTCTCTTGGGAGACTGCAGTGACCTAACCTGTCAGCACCTCCCATTGTGTTGAAGTGAAGAGTTCAAGCTCAGAAGGCTAATCTTGTTTAAAAACATAACTATCAACACACTTGTCGTCTGTTTTAATACATTAACTACTCTCCATTCTAAAAGCTCTACTTAGTCTCGAAGTGACAGATATAACGTCGCAAGGATTGGCGACAATGTCATATAGAAACCTGGAGTCTCGCGAATACCCGCGCCATCCATGCAACTCTATTCTTATAATGAGCCGAAATTGGAAAATCCCTTGAAATTTGTTGTTGAGCTTCGAACACTTATATCACTTCCTCGTATCGCCTAATAAAGCACGTTAACCTTTTAGTCTTGTGTTCTTACTCTGACTTTGCCTCATTACATCTCCTTCGGGAGACATTCCCGGACATGTTTACCTTCTTGACTGTGTGTTCCACTTAATGTACTCTATCATCCCTCCAAAATTTTACATGGGGTTCTGGAACATTCTGTATAGAATGCAACCACTAAAACACTAGTCAAAAATACTCTAGTTTCATAGTAAATCGAAGTATACCTTCTTGTTATAACGTTTTTATGTGGATAATTACATGTGTATTTAAGAATAAAGGTTTGCAAAGACGAATCGCAAAAATGAGATAAGTGAAGTAAATGTGAAAGGTCACTTTATGTTTTATTTTTAATTTCCGAGTTTTTCAACATCTTATGACCACAATTTATTAAAATTCTAATGTATTAACAAATATGAAAATAATATTATTCAGATGAATAACATTCACACGATTCGTCATTATAACAGTTTGTCTCCCGATCTTTGAACGTTCTTTTTTTTAGCAACCAATCCCAAGCTAACTTAAAAAAGCTATCGTGAACTAAGGGGTACATATATTACTGTTTTAATACACTCATGATATTTCTCACTTTTACGAAGTTGGCAATATAGTCCACTTCCGTTTCGAAAGAGCTCGCTGAATTTATGTATAAATTCCAAATGTATACCGTCATTTTAGGTCAAAATATTTTATGATCCAGTTGCTTGTACCAGTTTCGTCACCTCTTTCGCCTTCCTCTCAAACATCGTCTCCATTGGCACCGCAACAGGAACCTTCCAGAGACCCTCTACCTTTTCCTCTGCCTCCAACGACCCTTGCACAGTCGCCTGACAGAAAATTTTAAGTGGCAAGTTCGAGCGACGGCCTCCTCAGTTCCTCCCTCTCGTCAGCCACGACCCCCTCCACCACGCATACAGAGCAACGCAGTAGCGGCGGCGTCGCATCGTTGCCGCTGGAGAACTCTGCAGGTGAGACGTGAGAGAAGAATGAGCAACAAGACGGACACATCTTCGTACTGGGACACTATACTGAGATCAAATATTGCTAGAGATCCAAACAATTGATGTAGTGGCATTATTCTCGTCTACTACCATGATTAAATAAAAAACTTTAGAGTTAATGAAAAATAGAAAAGATAACACTTAAAGAACACTCACAAATGGGACGAAACAGTTTCGGCGTCCATCCTTCCTCAGTCACGTAGAAAATCTAGAAAGTCACATAGATTTTCTACGTGACTGAGGAAAGCTGGACACCGAAACTGTTTCGTCCAATTTACGAATGACATTTAGGTGTTTTCTTTTCTATTTTTCATTAAATTAAAAACGTTTTGCTTTATAGAAGGCAATAGTGTTATTTTATTTTCACGATTTCAATAATAATTAAATTGGCATATTTAGTACGACCTTGTGAGTAGCCTACACTTTATTGAAGTTCACAACATTTCAACAGTTGCTTTCTGTCAGCATCAGGTGATTGTAGTATGCAAACAAATGCATTAATTTTATACCTGTGACAAGGTGAAAAACAAGTTACTACATATACATATTGTGACTTGACAATTTGTCTCTCTTTAGAAACTACTGCCAAAAGAGAAATATCACAGATTATTGCGGGGCCGAGATGAACCTCCGGCCATACGTACGGAGGGAGCCAGCTAATCTCTGAAGTAGGAACACATAGCAACAATCAAATTATTTATTACTCAAATCAAAACAAAATTAAATCCAACTCAATAAAAAAAACCTTCCATCCGAGATTCCTTATTCTCGGATTGAGACAGGCAACCCAGCAGCCGCGAAGTTGGATAACGCGGTAGCCTCCTTGCACGCGGGGTAGCGTGCCCCATGCCGGCGCAAAATGTCGCCTTTGCCCGATCCACCACTTCTCCTTGCACGCGGGGTAGTCACCCCGATGCCGCCGCGAACCGTCACCTCCTTACACACCAGTCTCGTCTCTAGTCTCTTCTGATGCCTTCAAACTTGCATAGTTCATTAACTCTTAGATTATGCGAATTGCGTCACCGCGTGACTCGGAGGTGGAGTGAGCAAGAAAAGGCGATTTCAGTCAGGAGCGTTCTCAAGCACGTCTGCACATGAGAACGTATAGTGAAGAAGTGAGGCTCCTCTTGAAAATAACAAGCCTCGATACTTGGATACTTCATGTTAGTCTTCTAGAAAGTATATGTGCGTCATTTGAAAATACTTTGTTGATGGTATTTCGTTTGTCTTCTTCTTGTCTTGGAGGAATACATAAACTTAAACATTGTCATGAACATTGAGTATTCCACGTATAATATGTAGCATGTTTGCTATATTGAGTATTCTTTGCGATATATGTAGCATATCTGCAATTTAGTGTTCTGTGCGATTTATTTAGCATATCTGCTACAACACTAATAAAATAACAGAGTTGAGTTTAAGAAGATAGAAAATTCATTAGAATAATATTTACGACAATCGTATGAATGAGGATACTCTGAATATATATTGAAAGTTAAAAGTCGTTAAAAGTTATCTTCTTTCCTCTAAGGTATCAACTCAGAAGAACATAATCTTCACCTTCACATCTTATATTACATGTAATCAAGTACATGATACAAAACTCCCTTTAAACTAAAACTTATATATCATTATTCATGACCACCATCGCCGCCCATCCATGCTCCTCTTCTATCACTCGTGTGTTTACTCGATTATGGCAGGATTTTCCTTTCATTAAACAACTTTCCTGAAAACAAGCAACATCTATCTTATTTGTACCTATATAAACCATTTTTTCCCTCGAAGAAGATATGGATCTTTGTATACTTTGCTGGTAAACTCTAATACCCAAAATCTTATGTACTCATTAATAAACTTTGTGCTTTCTTATATTCTGGACAGTTTATATCGTTCACACGATGACCGCTTGACAGATCCTTTCTCGTACATTTGATGCAAACAGCTCCTTTATGTTTAAATATGCAATTTTCATACCTACATTTACTTTCGGAACAATGGTCACAAATTTCTTCTTTCTCCCTACAGTGTGCAGTCCTGTGGTTATATCGGTGGCACTTGCAGCACCGCAATGGTGAGTTACTATTTGATACCCTGTAACACTCTATATCCAAGTATAAACGACTTTTCATCACCAGAATTTTATGGTATCCTTTATTCATCGAAACAATTCTGTTTATGAGAGGTGTTCCCTTCCTCAGTGTTGCAAGTACTTTTGTCTTCTTTAAAAACACTTCTTTCTCTCCTACATTCTCAAAATTCTGATCGTACATTGTTCTGCAGTAGAGCATCATCATTTATTTCACTCCTAAGTCTGTGCATCATAATTCGTAGTTTCCTTAACCGGAGACTCTGAACTGTCATACTTCCTTCATGTCCTAAAATGTTTTCTAACTTGTCAATTTCCGTTTTCGTTTCACCAATCACTGTTAGTTTCTTATCCTTGTTTTCACGCATCTTTCGAATATTTACTTATACATTACTTTTTTAAACTATTTGCTTTATCGCGTACCTTGCTATTTGCCCCGGAACACGATCTCCTGCTTCCACAGTTGCTGCTACAATTAGAACATTCTTTCTCTGCTCCTTCTGTTTTTGGTGTCTTCAAAATTTCTGAGTACGACTGTACCCCCTTACTAAATTCGCCATATTGTCTACTTGCAAATATTTTTAGTATGTCTTGTCCCGTTTTTTTTACAACTGCCATTAAACTTTCTACGACAGCCTTTATTTGTATCTCTGGTCCTTTATTTTGCAATTTGTCCCCGAAATCTTGCAATCTCTTCTCCATTTTCTCCTCCCACACCTTATTCGAATTTCTCATACTGTGTTTAATTAAATTCCATATTTCATCCATTACACTAGTCAGTACTTTTTCTATTGTCTCAACCGATTCTTTTGCAAATAACGTTATATTTATTCCTTCCAATTTCTTCCCCAAAGAAACCATCTGTATCTTGGCATCATTTAATTGTTCTAATTCCCTCACGCGTGCATAGAGCAAATCATTTTCTTCTTATATATTTATCACAACTCTCCATAAATCTTTCACTTTGTCACGGATCTGTTGTTGGATCTTTCCCGACATTTTTTAAATTTATTTCCCTCGATAACTTCAAGCATGTTCTCATATCTGTTTCTCCGTACATTGCTTGCTCCTTCGAATATCCTGTTTAAGTTTCCCGTATTTTTTCGTTCTTTTGACGTTTTCCTCATCCTCTTTGGTCGTAGTATACTCGCTGGTACTACTACTACCGCACGGAGACGTGTTTACCCTCATTTTTTCAACAATCTCGATCGTCTTATTGCCACAATCCATACTATAATGTCATTACTCACAGTTCTTTCTCAGTATTAAAATTATCAGTTTCAGTCCTTATACGAAAAGGCTGAGAAAAAAACTATGGGGAAAAACTATACAAGTATCAGTATTTACTAGCACTAATACTCTTATTCCAGCGCTCTGTACAGAGACGCTAGTATACAAAAGGGTCTTGGTAAATGTTCTTCTCTGGTATAATAAAAAATTTCATAGGGCCATTCTTTAATTTCTATATACAAACACAGTTTGTACTTTCTACTATGCCACTGTCGTTTCGTTTCTACGCACAAATCACCAAATATAAATAAGGTCGCTGCATGCTGCCTTGCTTGCCACTTTTAATATGGTTCCTGCACGTTTATCCGTATCAGCTATTTCCGTCCGTCCCATACAACTACCATGCTATCCTCCATATTTGCAGTCTTGCGTCCAGGCGTCCCCGCCAGACTTCCTTTTGACGACACGAGAGTTTTAGTAATAGTTCTTTAATTCTGTAGTAAACTGAGTAAGGTAGTGTATTAATTAACTCCCTTTCTGGAGTTAATTCTGGAGCTAATCGCAGGAACTCACATGCACGCTAATTATTCTGTAAAACTGTTTATCTTCTAAATTTCAATTTTGTTATTTCATCAACTTATTTTTGTAATTTATTTTAGATTAACTGATGACGACGGTCATGCCGCCGAAAACATGTTATGAAGCAAATGAAGTAGTTCTCTTTGCAAAACGTGGAAATTTCATTAATGTAAAAAAAATATTTTAACTCGTTTATTCCAAATGAAGCTGCACACAATGATGACTATATTGTCTTTTCAACTATTGTTATAGACACACTAAAATATCACGCAACACATACTGTTTGTTTACGGAATTATTTCGTGGAATTCAGGTTCAAGATAATCTTCAATAGGTATTTGCAGTATATCCACAGTTTCTCTGTGAAAGATAATATTTAATGTACGAACTAAGTAAGTTTATAGGATATCTCCAGATTGTCTGGGCAAGATAGTCCGCAAGACGTCTGCAGTTAGTTCTGCTGACTTGGTACTCATTATATCTTTAGAGAATTTTTCTACGGTATCTTTTCAGGATATCCTTATGTCGTCCGCGGATGATATTCTGTGAACAGTCATAGTTGATACAGTGAAGATTATCTCGAGATAGTCTGGTCCAGTTAGTCCGCAACATTCTTCAGATCGTACTTTTGACATAGTCCTCTTGTCATCATTTGAAGATAGTCTCTTTGGGGTCTCCTGAAGATAAACTTATTTTGTCCTCTTAGGATTCCCTGTGAACATATGTTATTCATTTTTGCAGATAATGAGAACGAGATAGAACCGTTACTTGCCCTCAGCGTGATATCGTAGTGGCTTAATATTGCTATTGAAGAGGTGGTGGGGGGAAGGTGCACATTTGTATTTTCGCATCGGTGAAAAAATTCCAGAGAATCGCATTATTTTGTTTCCAATAAAGTTGAACAATTAGGAACCTACGACCTAATTCAGTTGCATTAACGGAAGTTTCGTTTAAATGTGGCCGTTATCCTTAGGTGGTGGGGACGCCACGTGACGATTGCAACAGCAATGAGACTTCACATCAGCTCCCGATAGTATCATATTGCACTGTTGAAATTTCTCAGCGAGCTGCGAGGTGTTAATCCTTGGCTGTAGTTCAATGCGTGTCGCAGCTTGGCGTTCCGACGCATTAGTTTAAGGTTTTTTTTGGTGAGGAGAATACTTTTTGAACTTGTTTTGAATATTCGTCATAAGCGAAGCTATTTGAGCTTATTACAATTCCGTTAGTTATCTGGATATTTCTCCATTTCAGGTAAGTTTTTTTTTCTTGTAAGACCTAAATGCTACCTACCTAAACTAGCTTATTATCCACCACGTGTTCATACGCAGTTTTTTTGCAATAAATTGAATTTCTATTTGAAATTTAAAGTTGAAATACGAATTAAGTATTGGAATGATTTATTTCTTTTGCCAATAAAGCAGTTAAAAACTACGCATGACCACATTGAGGATAATAAGCTTATTTACTCTCTGGATAATTTACTCCAAGCCTTCAATATATCTGACTGAAACATGCATTATTTTTAACTTGCACCATGCACTAGCTTCTCAATAGCATCGATATATGAGTAATATTGTTGACAAATAATTGAACTGGATATTTATCAAAGTTCTTGCGAACTCATTATTTAGTGGCGTAGAAAGTATCTAGACAGACTCAATTAACTTTAGGGAAAATAATATAATATACCAGGTAGTATAAATTTTGTATACTTATAATGTAGAGATTAGATAAATAATTGACATAAATTTTAGGTGAAAAAGTGAACGACAAATCTGTTTATGTCAGTTTGGTAAGCCTCCAAGGACAGTTTATTTATTGAGTTTTTAATTGGTGTTAATGGTTCGATTTATTCCATTCTGGTGTTTTATTTAAGGAGCGTAGCAGCAGGTAAAACGGTTGCACACACATGCTTTAATTGATGGCATCTATAATGACACACCTGGAAGGGTGTGCACACAAAGCTGCAGAAATTTGACCTTAAATCACATGTTACGCTATTCAAAGGTAAGGATAAATTTTACTGCATCTAACAAAGTGTGGAATTAGGGAATTCCTTGTTCTGGCCATTGTTTGTTATCAAATAGTTTTATAGTTGTTTTCCTTTTCCAGAATAAATTATTCATTGGTAGCGAGAACGGACAATTGTGTCATCGAAAGACGTAGAGTAGTAAGCT
The DNA here is from genome assembly GCA_002313205.1 of Laupala kohalensis. Lineage (NCBI taxonomy): Eukaryota > Metazoa > Arthropoda > Insecta > Orthoptera > Trigonidiidae > Laupala > Laupala kohalensis. The sequence continues at coordinate 661,730 of NNCF01126410.1, read as the reverse complement.
ACTCATTGTTTGACAACATGATACTCATCCGAAAGCATGAGATGCGAAACCAATTTTACCCTGGACTGACTACTTGTAGACATTTCTCAGATATATAATTTTAAAGTCATTTTGTTTCTTATATAATATTCTGGTATTGTATGTTCTTTAATTCTTGATATTTTTAGATAATTCTCCATTGTATTCAATACATTATAATACGTTCCATAATTCGTGTTTTTAAGTGTCTTATTTAAGGAGCGTAGCAGAAGGTATACTTGTAGGTATCAGTCTTTATTTTATACATGTATAATAATACATCTTTAATTTTATACGTCTTTCATTTTTTTTCTAATCAATGACTTTGTATTATGTTTTATATCTTGATATTATAATAAATGTGATAAGTATGTAACAGTTCAGCTGCACCCTGTTACAATACGCGCAGATTACACGCCTCCCCATTATGGCCACGCCTGATGTGCTTCTGGTGGATTTCCTATTCGTTCACTTCTACAACGAACACACGCCATTTCGTGTTTATTTTACTAGCCACAGCCCTCTGTACACGAGAGCTCTAAGTCATGGCCAACACATTACAAGGCCTGCAAAGAATAGTAAACGAAGTATGATTCAGCAAATCCATCCATGGAAGACGCTACATGATATACTACAAATAAATATAAATAGTACGTTATAGCAGCATCCACAAGACCGCTCCTTCTCCGGCCCAACTGGAGTTAATATGACGTAGACGCTCAACTGTCTCTACTTCAAGTAGCTACCCAGGAGACGAATAACAACCACTTCTAAT
>NNCF01126410.1:620440-659829 GCA_002313205.1 Laupala kohalensis | reverse complement strand
GCTTCAACTCAAATTTTCTTCAACTCCCATTTTAGGATAGTCGAGGTCAATTCTGTTAATGCATTCACAGTTATAACAGTTTTAACAGAGGTTGTATCCGCTTTTTATTTCTGGTTGTATTTTGATTTCACAGGTGTTAATGCAGTAGAGACTGGAAATTCCTGGATAGTCAGACAGTGTTTTACTACTGTTGATTTCTCATGTAGGATATTTCTGCGTCTGGTACACACAATAAAGCCATGTGTCAAAAAAAATATTTCCACATTTAAAATTGAAATTGGTGGATGAGTGCGCGTTGCATTTGCCAGATACAAAATACCGTAATGCCTGTTGCTAGTGGTACTATGTAGTGGTCTGGTCTCCTTAGTAAAGAACGAGAAGAAATAATATTAATAACAGTAAATTATAATGGTTGAATATTTTCAGTAGTAGAAAAAGTTCGGATTTTCATTAAACTTTATCTTCCGCCCTGACCGAGTGTGACCAGGTGGCGGCGTTGGTGCTGCTTCTACAGTGTGTTGGACGATGTCGAACGCAGGAGACGGTTCGTGAGAGATGGGCGTAGGATCCGCTGTGATGAACGCAGGTTTAATACGGTCCAGACTAACACGAACGATTTTATTATTGATCTTTATGAGGATCGTTTTGTTGTCCTCTGACTTTGATGCCACTTCAAAATGCTTAAGACTATCTTCAGGGATGTTCTCTAGAGAGTCTATGTGCCGTTTTGATAACCTCAGGATAATCTCATAAGATATCCTACGGATTATCTTATCTTTCAAGAATATCTTCAGGATAAACTGAGGTCAAAGTTTTCCCCTCTGGGTTTTTATATATTTTCAAGGTACATCAGCAAAACTGCCATTCTTTAACATTTGCGCGTATCAGAACATAAGCTCGTTTTGAGCTAGAGAATATAATAAAAATAACATCCCATAAGTTTTCAATTGTAACATGTGTATTATCAACAACGTTATCACAAATTCTTGACTTAAGTTGAGTCACCTCAACAATTGTAAATTAAACTAGTGGTGCAAAACCATTGCACATACTTTCTCATATAAGTTTCTACGTGTCCAGCTTGAATGTCAAAAATTCTGTAATAGTACCTCTACAAATTGTTCGTCTTCATGTTCTCGAACAGTTTATCACAGAAATCCTTTATCTGTTGTTAACATCCCCAATTTGTAAATTCAGCACTTTGGTTTTTGGAGGAGGTTAGCTAAGAAGGATTTATGATCTATTTCAAATGATTAACAAATAATTAAAATATTACTCATGTGAGCCAAAAGCAATCACACAATCTATATTCATATAATTTCAGAAAAACAGATTTCTTTTCAATTTAAAGAAGTAAATTTCTGTCGAGTAAAAATAAATCGGATATACGATCATCTATGCTGCAGAGATGATGGTGTCTGATTTTCATTATTTCTCCATTTACTTCATTATTTACTGCTATGGTTTCAGTTCGTTTTATGAGTTTAGAATATTTTATTTAATATAAGTTATCAAATATAGCTGGAATCAGTATACTAACAATGAAATGTTAAAAATTCTGCTACATTAGACATAGAAGAATTATTTTCATTAATATATCATTCTATAGCCTTCCAGTTATTACTTTTAATACCATTTTGGGTGAAGTAAAACCATATGCTCCCGTATTCAATTTGCAGTATTGTCGAAATATAACACACAACCTCCCTGGTGATAACAACCTCGGCATAAAACGGCAGTTGAAACATCTGATACGTAACCTTCCGCATCAAAAAGAACAAATTCCCAAGAATACCGGACATGATGGTGCCACCAAAAGCATCCATGGGGTAAAACTACTATTCAGTACTACACCGACAGCGATGGTTTTCGCGGTCTTCGCTTCCCCGATCCCGCTGAGTGGTAGAGCGTGGGTTCAAACTCTGCTCGACCGAGTTAGGTGAGGTTTTCAGCTGGGGTTTCCCTCACCTACTCCAGACAAATATCGGTTCGGTACGTTAAGTTCCCCGGCAACCCGACATCTCCTTCCCAATTCCCTTACCCAAGTCCTACGGTTAGATGGAAGAACTTCGCCAAAAAATATAAAATAAATACATAAATAAGATGAACATGTAAACACACGACATATCTAGTTAACTAAATTTTTTCGAAACAATATTAGACACATTCAAACTATGTGCCAAAATACACATTGCTCTTGTTTATTGTGTGCTTATTATGTGTGTTTATTGTGTGTGTATGTTTATCATCCTCTGTGTAGGACAGTGAATACCAAGCATGTATACACAGTGTAGGCTAAAAAAAAGTTTACATACCACATAAATGAGAAAAAAATACATGAAAATTAACATTCTTTTCGAGCTCGAAGTCACTAGATTAACTTATTATTGTAATTTACTGGAATTTGATTTTTTTAAATTTTGAATTTGAAAGTAAAATAAATATTCAGAATATTATTTCAAAACACTTAGCAACTTATAAATATCGAAAAAGTGTTACGTAAATGTAATTTCGTTATAGACAGAAATTATGTACTTTCGTATCTGCAGTGGGTTTGCTGTCTTCCTATGTATTTTATCATTATCATATCTTTCATTTCAGTTTACCAAAAGTGTGTTCTACGTCTGTTTGGTTTATTTACACTGCTAAATAGTATTTACGCTTCTTGAAGCAGAAAACTAATGTGCAAGTGTAATAGACAGAAATTATTTTACTGCGTCTTTAACAAACTTTGAAGCAAAATACCGCAAATGCGGATGTAATGCATACTGATTGCACTTTACGTACATAAAATTGAAGCAAATTCATGGAAGTTGGAATGGATTTTGAGAAATATTCAAAAGAGTACTCTCACCTTCATGTGACGTATACTTTGTATTAAAGTAAAAAAAAAATATATAACACGTGCATAAACAACAAGTAAATACTCCATAAATAAGAAATGTGAATTGAATTTATTCATCCATTTACTTAGAATCACTGTGCACAGACGGTATGTCACAAACCACTTATTTAGATTCAAAAATCAACAAACGAATATTTCAGTCAAAACCTTGATTTCCATTATTTTTACTATTACAATACTTTCTATATACTACGTACATAAGAAAGCGTAAGATGAAGTCGATTAAATATGACTAAGTATAAAAGGAGGTAACATCGAAATCTATAAATACAAGCAGTTGTGTTCCTTACTGTATTAAGAAGCATTACTTTGACTATTGCAATAATATATTTTCACTAGGCAACACTGTTCAACCACGTTCCCCGGTTAAAGTTTGTTATTCCGACTGGTCTATCTCTTTTACAGAACATTTTGTAAAGATAACCTCTTCAAAAATGCAATTTAATGGTTAGAAACAAAAAATGCTTAAAATTTTTGTCCGGAATCACATTCAAAACAGCTCATGATTTTTTGATGCAATTTTTAGGACTGTATCATAATTATTCCAATATTTCAATAATTAAATTGTTAATTTTATCAGATTAAAATCAGATTATCCGAATCTCAAAAATTTACATCCGCTGGAATTATTCCATTCACACTCGCCACGCGCTTCTGCAACATTCTTCTGAGGGCATTCCTACTCAATTTTCAGAAGTAGATGTAAACTGTTCAGCCTCTACATAAAGAACGGGAAGGCTTAGTGGCGGGTATTTTTCCTTATTTGGCGGCGACTGGCCCGACCCTTAATCTCCTTAGGAATTTCCGACTAGCAAAATGCTTGAAAATGTTAATATTTCAAAATCTATTGACTTAACTGGTCCTGATGTTACTCTTATATTTATTGAATTTAATTAATTTAACATCAATTTCAATTTTGTTAACACAACAAGTCATATTCACAAAATGTCTACGCTTTTTTAAAGGACGCAATAAAATAATATGAATTGACGATAATTTTTCGTTTAACTCCAAAATCCTCTGTACTGATTTACTCAAAATAGTATACATTCTATTAATAAAATATATTATTAAAATAACGCCCAAAGATTTGATGTAACTAATTCCTATTTTTAATATCCAAAATATATCAATGACTTTATTAAGAAAACTTCAAATTAATGGGATATTACAGATTTATAAGTAAGTAATGGTACAAAATCTAAAACAAGATAAATGAGAATAAGGGAAATAAAAATAATCTTGCAGAAGGGAAGAGAAACATAATATAAGCATTATAATTCGAAGCAGTTAGAAATGTCCCAGTAGCAGACAGAGCCAAGACGCTCCAAGGCGACGACTTTCACAGCAGTGCAGAGGACCGAAGAAGCTGTTTGCGGCGGTGGCTAATTCCAGGGGGCGGCTCACGGCGGCTGTTAGCGCGGCCGGGCTCTCAGATTTACGTGCGCGGAGTCCCGATGCAGTTGTAATTATCATCATAAAGTGGACTTTACGACCCTCGGGCGCAAGGTGGTGGACGTGGAGGTGGTGGTGTTGGCAGCGTCTTAACCCTGAGTCGCAATGGGAAGGGGTAGGGTTGGTGCTAGTGATTGTGAGGGAGTGGTGGCAAGTTGCTACTGGCAACGAAGGAAGTGCGTGAAACACTAGTGCTGAGGGAAGTGATGTGTTAAGCAGCACACGAGGTGCAGAAGAGAATAAGGAGATAGAAGAATTGGTGAAGACTATTCACATACATGACGCAGAATAAGGATGGTACTTAAAAAGGAAACAACAACGGAGTAACTAAAAAAGGTGAAGGATAAGGAAGAGGTATTGACGAAGGACCTTAGAATGGGTAGCTAAACCCGTTCGTTCGTCATCCCTCCCCTTCTCGAAGGTAACACTTGCGTTGGCCTTTCAAAATCTCCATCCGAGCGCGCATGTGGTGTTTCGGGGAAGCCGAGCCATATGACTTTCCAGGTTCTTAAATCTCCCTCTCCCTCTCACCTATCTAGCGATTTCGAACCCTCCGCGCGCACTTGACAGAACCTCCCTCACAATGTAGTGTTTGTGGTCGCATGTAGAATTGGGTAGACTGGAATCGACGACGGGAGGGAGTAGGGTGGAAAGTTTTTGAAAGAGTTTGTGTATGAAATTTCAGGATATACTACTGTTATACACATGGTACAACGAGGGCACCCTATAGGAAATGTGTAGTGAACAGAATTCATGCGCCATTAGTTACACAAAGCATGAAATATATGTCCCTAGAAATGGATTCCGCTGCTACAATATTACAACACAGTACTTGACAATGGAACCGCAAATGTAATGTTGTAAGGGGAAAAATCCTCCAAAAGAAAGTTTGAGGCTGTCTTATTAGAGTGAAATTTTTTTACAGCCTGAAATTTTTATTTTATTTTTCGATTGCAAATAACATACGAATCCATTTTTTAAATTAAGTATCGATCTTATAATGATATATATTTACAGTGTGTTTCAACAAGTATAAAATGATTCTTATATAACTACTACAAAAATAATTATCTAATTTTCAAGATTTGTGACCACTGAAAATTGAAGTAAACAATCAAATTAGAAACATAACATGTTTCATTAACCATGTTTATCACACTCCATACAACATATGCCATACTGACTAACATTAGAAGTGTTGTTACCAGAATACTTTATGTGATCTACATTAAAAGATGAAGGTCTTGTATTTATCAATTTCTATTCATTCCTGGACAAAAACCTCAATTTCAGACACTACAGGGATAAAAAATAGGTTTCATCCTTTCACAAGTAGCATTAAAATATATTCATTGATTTACTATATAAAATGTTTATTCTCCGCAATTTCAGCAAGTACTTAAAGATATTTACCTAATAATAAATAAAGTGGGGCATGACTATCTTTAGCTAATAAAGCGCATTTTAAAAACATTCACAGGGTGCTTAGTAAGACTTTTTGTAATATCAAATATTTGTAGTGTAAACCCAACTGGATTTCCCAATAACAAAGTTAAGAAAATTTCTTTAAATATGTGAGCTAAAATGCGTACAAGTACCTCATGGGTCCAAAAATACCCGCGTAAAATAAACTCCGGCCAGAAAACCTTTCTATGATGCGTTTCCAACTGTCAACATTAAGCTGAAGAGAAAGCGTCATCAATGAGTGGTTCTGACACATCGGCAAGACAGCCAGACTTCGCATTCGAGTAGCTTAATAGGCGATATATGTTGCGCTGAGACGGACGTAAAGCACTCATCTGCGGCAAGAGTTGTCACCATATGTAAATCATTTATTTTATATTTATTTATCAGAAGCTATTATTTTGTATAAATATTTGTAAAGCTTTAATTTAGACGTAAATAAATTGAAAAACAAGAGCTGTCTCCACTGGATGCGCCAGCTAGTTTTAACATTATTCTTAAGGAATTGCGCACTCGCTCGATGTACGTCACGTACGTCTTCTGACGTTACGTGCTTCAAATCAGACTGCCGCATATTCGTGTGCACAATATATCAAAATTACGTCTTAGGTTACGACTAAATTTAAATATTTTTATTAATATTTTATCTCTTCTTCTCGCGTCATATTTTCCTAACAGCTCAACATAATTGCTTCCACTACCTTTCTTCAAAATTGAAATATTTTGTGTTAACTTAGATTCAGTAATAATATACAATTATCGATTTATGTCACAGTTTATATATGGCAATGAAATTCTTATTTGCGTCGAAAAAGGTAAAGTTACAATTACAGCATTTGCAATTGAAAATATTGTGACACGGTTGCTTCAATGTCACAATATGATTATTGCACTAATCAATAACTCTACATATTGTAGTATAGACGGTACCAAGTTTCGTACTCAGAAAATAAGGATAGTTTAGGAACATATGTCTATACTTTAAAAACTGCAGAAATTATACAGGAAAAATTTAATCACGCGCATATATGCAAACATCATATCATACACCACCGGACATTACCACAAACCTTTAAGAAAATCGCAACAAGGAGAAAAAAAATATTTGTTGCAGTTTAACGTAAATTTCTTTTACATTACACGCTAAATGCAATCGTAGAACATTTGGAACTTCAATAACATTCAGACTGGCATATATAGAAAGCTGACATAAGCTTTAACAAAAAACTTAAATATTTAATACGAGCCTTAGGAGGCTTCAAGTATTTTATTGAAAGACTTATGAGGAATAACAAAAGAGAATATTTTGATTTTACGCACAGTCTCTTCTCATAACAAACAGGTCATCACATACGCATCATATTACACTTAAGGCCAATCTTCCCCAGATAGCGTGACATAACGAGAAAAAGATTGCCCCCACGTCCTTGCAACACCAATCCATCACCGAGGGAGGATATAATCCGCTGACTGGCGACAGCCGCGCGAAACACAGTTCCCTTGAGATCCGTGGAAAACAGTGAAGAGGTAAAATTATTTTACTTGGGTAGGATGTCACACACGTGTTAACTCTTGGAAGGAAAAGTACGCCCTTTGAGTCTTCTTCAGTACAATATTCTTCAGTACAGATATCTTCAGTACAATATTCTTTGAGTACTTTTATAGCAAAACACAATAAAAAGAAACTGTTTCGTACATCACTTGTTTGGTAGTTCATATTTCGACGTAATCTAAACTACTCAGACTATATTCAACTGAATGCACATTAAATCAATATTTTCTTGGGGAATAATATTTTCTTTAACATCTTTATTTAATTAACATATTCCATCGTATTGTTTTGTCTTGGCGCTCTATCCCAACGGGAGTTGGGAATGAATGATGAGTTATAACATCGAATATTAAAATAGAATCACACAGAGATCGATAAAAAATCAATCACAGAGATAGATTGGGTGAACGTAGCGACAAACACCATTTTAACATTGATGCTGTAAAAATTCATTATAATTCAATAAAAATACCTGTATGTAGAAAGGCTGAGCAATTAAAGAATCGAAACAACACAAATCAACAATTCATATCACGCTTCCTTCATTATCTCTCTCGCACTATTCTGAAATTCCCGTTCATTCTCTTGAAGAGCATTCACTTCTTCACTTAGGAACCCGATGGTATTTTCAAAGAATGAAACACGTGGCGTAATGAAAATTTCAAACTTTTTTTTTTTTTGCAATGGGGCACTACGTTTTAAGATACAATACTAATTTAGAAGAATTAACTAAATCAATATTATCTTAGACAAATTTTACTGAATCCTGTCTTTTATTTTCATAAAATAGAACATCCATTAAAAATTAAGTTGCTATGATACAACGAACAAACATTTTTTTTTGTCTGAACGATTGGGGAACCTTTTTTTTCAATGTTTTTTTTCCTTCAAAACATCGATCATAACACATTTGAAAAAAACTATTTTAAGAACATTTGAACTATGATAATAAATATACTAATAAACTAAATACGCCAATGATAAGTGGGAAGGATAAAAAAGAAAAAATGACCACAAATAAAGTAGTTTACATAATTCACTATAAAGATTGCAACGCATCGTCAATAGGATAGACTAAACGCATTCTACCAAGGCGAATAAAGGAACACCAGAGTAAAACTACTGCTTAACCGGTAACACCTTTTAGATATTAAACATTTTATGGATTGGGGTAATATTTTGATTTTGGATAGGGAAAACAATTATTAAAAACGGTACATAACAAAATGATGTACAGTAAAGATACACCAGAAGCATAAAATCTACGAACAGATACTGAAATCACACAATATTATGATACTTTGTTTTTATTTTTTCCATTGTTATGTTTTTGTTCTGTATATGTACTATGTTACAAGGAGTCGTAATAGGAAGTCTACATCAAAAGTAGTAGGATAAATATTTTAAGTAAATAGTAGATGTTAATAATGTAATTAGTTTTGTTCCATTAAAATAGTAAAAAAGCATTCAACAACAAAATGTTGGACGTTTTGAAAATTTCTGAAAGAAAATGGATATTATACCTAAGTGTGGTGCTAACAAAAGAGTAATACCAGGTTTCACAAATTTTACTCGAATCATTAAAATATTGTTAATTTCAATTTCAGAAAATTCAAACGGATTTTAAACTGCATATCTTATAATAACTTTTCTTCGTATTCGCTTTCAATAATTACTACACAATTCAAAGAAACGATTTCCGATTACTCGCGTTGATTATTGGTGTTAGAGCAAGTTACATAATGAACAACACTTTCACGTGCAATGCGTATTACGGTGAAGTTCAATATTTCAGTACTTGAAGTATTATATCGATGTCTTTTTTCTCAAGTATAAATTTCTCTCAATTACGATGTACGTACCACCTATCCCCTTCATCCATTCTAAATATTTAAAAATTAAATTCACAAAAAAATATTACTTTTCCCTAATATTTCAAAATACAACAAGAAAATCAATGTTCCTGCGGTGATTACCATTAAATGATTTTCTTTTTCAATAAATATAATTAAATTACCTACACGTAATTGAAATTACTCGAAAGCTATTCGAAGGAATAGTTTTATCTTTAGCAAGCGATGTAAGATATAGCACGGTGTATTCGACGTAATGTTGAATATGTAAGTGTGTTAGGAATAATAAATAACTATGAAACAAACCTCCGGAAACTATTGTTCTTATTAAAGTAGTGAAAGGATAGACTGGAAAATTGTCAAGTTAGTATTCAAAATATCCTGTCATAAATGTCTTGACATATTGTAAAACTATTGAATCTATTTTCAAATGAAATTTTGGAATTAATATAAAGAGACCTCGACCAACGTAATTTAAATAAAATACATAAACTGCAAGTTTGTTTTCTATTTTTGTACGAATGTTAAACAACACGACATAAACATTAGTTACAAATCTGTCAAGAAAGATGAAATAATATATAACCCTTTTTAAAAACAATCTTTTATTTAAACCATGTTTTAGAACGAAGAAAATAGGTTTAGTTTTTTATTAGTGTAATGCAATGCCAAATACTAATACCTCCATATATATTTCATTAGAAGATCCTAATGAAAATAAAAGTACATACAAACTTTATCGCTGAAAACGATTTAATATAAATGATAATTTATTCGTTTTAGTATATGGCTGAAATAAAAGATTGTTTTTAAAAAGGTTTTTCGTTTATTAATTTATACTCTTAGTGTTATAATTTACTTATTTACTTGTCGTTATAATTTATCTTGCTTGTTCACATGTTCGCAATGGCGAACTAAAAATCAATTTTGTCTAAAAATCAATTTTGAAAGACAAACTTCTATTTAATATAAATAAATAACAATTTAATAGTCCGCGTGATAAACCTTCCGATAACATAAACTGTCTTTTGAGAAGCGATCGTAACGATAAGATACGAATTTTCTTCGCTGTTTATATTAATTAGATAACTTATAACAAAAAGGCAATTCGTTATTCCTATTTGTATAAAGAGACGGGTTGCATTTTGGGGAACGCTTCTCAGAATTAAATCGCAATTTAAAAAAGTATTTATTTGAGTTAGACATCATAATATTACATTGTCAGTTTATATATGTGTGCCAATTTTCAGTTCAGCAAATGGTTTAAAATTCAGTAGCAAGATTTGGCCAAAACACTGACATACATACTAACTAACTAAATAACTATTAACAAGTGAAGTTAAATTAAAGCTTGTAAAATGGTGCCTACAAATACTCAATGAAGTATTTATATAATAAGAATTCAACATTTATTTAATCACTTCTATAGCAAAAGGTTTCTGGATATTCCAGCTCGCTCGGAATGCAAGGACGGAAATAATTAAAAGAAAATTGTAAACACAGCTTTTAATTATTTATTAAAAAATTTTAAGTAAGGACCGTTGTATAACAAAGCATGCATATTATCGATATTTCTCTAATATACACGTTAGAGAAATATATATTAGATAATTTTTCATTAGTGTTTTTCATTCGTGAATTTAGTGTTGTTTTTTTTCAACTCTTATGATTTTTAAACACTATACTCAGAATAATCTATAGTTCGATAATAACTTGTACATGTAATTTTTTGCGTAAAATTTCAAACATATTGACATTCTATTAGTTTTATAACTCGCAGCTAACTTTTTATCTTATCTAGGAACTTATGCAAAAAAATTTGAATCCGCCTCTGCCTTAGGGCCCTTGATCGGAATTGATGGGATGGTCCCTTGCTTGCTTCCGGAGAGTAAATTAGTTTATTGTCCTCCACGTGGTCATACGCAATTTGTACTGTTTTTGACAATAAATTTATTATTATTACGTTAATTTTTTTCCTCCATGGGATACCATTATTCATACTCCATATTCCATTCATTCTCCATACTAATACGTAAATGTGTAACGAAAAACCGAGCCTGTCTGTTTGTTATTTGATCACAAGTAAGCCACGGAAACGATCGTGATGAAATTTGGAAAGGACATAGTTTAGATGTCCAGAATGAACATAGGCTAAATTTTTTTTTTAATGTGTAATAAGAAAGATATAATTGTTTTTTTTAATAAATGTCGATATAATCGGAAATAAGAGAATTATATTAGATTACGCTGCCTAGGTAGAGATAGGTGACAATTATGAATGACAATATTCTTTGCCTCATAGAGCTTTACAAAAAAAGTCTGCGACAGCTATGTCTATCCACAAATTAACCTAAATAATCGATAAAATATTTTTTTAAATAGAAGTAATAAAATACTCCAATTTAATAGAGTAATTTAAGATGAAAAAAATCAATCATCTAACTTAATAGATTTTTTGTCTACTCCATTTACCAAAGATAAAAAACCGTCTGTAAATTGTGAAATTTCAACGTATAGTTTAGATTTTATAAGAATTTTAATGAAATGCTGCAGCCGCGTCATACCTCGGACCCGAAAATGAGACCGGCACGGTTTCCTAGAGATGGTGTAGAGTACGCAGTCACGTTTTGTATTAAATTCGTATTATTATGAATTTAAAAAATTAGGTTGGTGTACATATTTTCATATTTTAAAAATCATGAGTAAAAGTATTTTGTTCTTACAATGTAGGTACATTTTATTTTTCCTGAGTAAAAGATGACAAGTCTAAGAAGAATCCCGGGAAACGCCGGGTAATCAGCTAGTTAATATAAAACACGTAATGAGAAGGTGTGTATCTGTTTGCTACCTTTTCACGACTAAACCAATCATGACGTAATTTGGCAAGATGGTCCACGTTCATTCTGATCATCTAAACTAACTTATATTTCAAAAATGAGTGAGAATAAAAATGATTTTTGTTTATAAATGTTGATGAAAAAATTCCAATATATTCGCTTACACTGCCTTAAAGGTTAGAGATAAGTGACTACTATGAGTGGCAATATTGTTCGCTTCATACAGCTCTACAAAAAAGTCCACGACTGCATATGTCTATCTACAAATGTTAACCTAAATCATCGAAAGAGAGTTATCAAAAATAAAAGTGTTGAAATACTTCAATTAAAGTGATTAACTTGAGAAAAAATCAATCTTCCTCAAATGTAATATGTACATTTAACGAGGTTTAAATCGTCTTTAAATCGTAAAATTTGGACAAATGGTTTAGATTTTACAAGCGTTTTAATGAAATGGTGCAGCCGCACTGTCACCTTTGTGTCTTGCCTCGGAAGCGAAAATTCGATCGGCGTAGTTCCCGGCGAGTGGGTTCCTTCTACCTGATGATTCGAAACACTTCCGTTATATCCGAGTTAGACCACCATTGCGGTTAAAAGCAGGGGCTGTTAATAGCCCTAGAACACCTATGGATGGAATGGGGAGGGAAATCATGTAAAAATGATTAATTGAAAAAGACGAGTTTAAACCATAGCTTTCGGGGCCTTTCAGATAAACAATGACATGTCATATAAATACCAGTACGTATGGGGGTTAAGTACCCCTAACTCTCTTAAGGGTAAAGTGGAGTGCTAGGCTAATTGTTGACGTTTCGATTGATTTGTTTCTCTTACGGGCAACTACAGGTTACTTGCTCAAGTGTGGTTTCATCCTAGTATTTACTTATTCTAGCTGCTAGAGGTGAAACAAAATATACAGTGAAGTCTTGTATTAATATCTTTTTCAATATTGAATTTGCAAAATGATGATGCTGTAAGTATGTTTTTAAAAGCCAGACAGTCAAACTAATTCAATCTTACAATATAGATTTTTTATTCCTGAGTAACAGAAGATTGGAGAAGGAAAAATCCTAGACAATATCGCTTAATCAGCTACTTGATTAATAAAACAAGAATTCAATACAATTATCCGCGAAGATTTGTGATGTGTTGGGATGCAACAGTTATTTACTTCTGAAGGAAACTAGAGCATTTTTTCGTTTCTTTTGGTTGAAAACCTAAGCCACTGCTAACTTTTTCACAGACTAGCATGGACAAATCCGGAAGTATCTGGTAAGGGGTATTTGATATTAATACTTCCCCTGACCTGAAAGAACAAAATAGTTCCTTTTTTTGAATAGGAATCTTCACGTCCAGACAGGGAAATCAGATTACATCATGGCACACTATTAAAAAGAGATAATTTTCTATGCCAAACAATTTGAAGCAAAACTTTAATCATAACAGATTCCCATTCATGCGTAGCTCCTGTTTCCGGTAACTCACAGCTTCAAATTGAAGCAATAGTAACTCACATGAATTGGCCCAATAGAGATTCCCAATCGTATTCAAGCGAAGCCCGAGCCAACTCCCTTCCCCTTTTCTCTGCTGCATCTTTTCGTCTGAAACCTCCACCAAGGACTCGGTTATCAGCACGCTCGAGGCGCAATCTTCCGCGAGGCGCGGTAAACAAGTCAGGGGCTGTAAGTTGAGCGCGGAGGCGCGGAATTGGCTGATAAACCCACGCAAGGGGGTTGAGTGAGGGGGCAAAGGAGGTGAGTAGTAGATTTTTAGGGGGATGAAGGTTTGTGCTGGTTTCGGGGCGGTGAAGCAGCGTGCTGGTGAACAACTTGCATCAGCAGCGCTGCTGCTATATTGCGGCGCAGAAACAAATCATTTTCCAGGTGAGCGAATGCGTTGCGCACAGTTTAGTTAACTCGGGGCAGGAGAGCTTCAGGGCACCCGTCGGTCGTGGAAGAGGGGGAGGGGAGAGAGAGGTGGGGGAAGAAGAAAGAGCGACTGAGGATGGAGTCCGGCGGATGGGCACAAGCAACGCAAATATCCTGTCTATGGTTCCGGAAAGGAATGAGCGGGCCAAGGGGAAGTATCCAGATCAAGGGCGAAGCTTCGTCTCGATTCTCATAATGCTCTGTTGGAGAGGTCTAACGTCGCTGACTGCTTTTGATTGCAAGACTCACGTCTAATACCATCTCCTAAGATACGTGTTTCATCACTCCACTAGTCAAAGCAATGCCCTCGACTTGATATCAGTTATAAGAAAACTCAATACCCGTAGTTACACCCAAAAAAATGCAACAATATTTTAAAATTTACTACATTCTTAATATAAGAGAAAACAATAACACATGTCGTAACTCCTATTGAATAATGAATTGAAAGTTATGTTGGGTTCCTTAACCTTTTGCAATCAAGCAAACGTCTTGACAAATGTTCAAAATAGCGGTGAAATATAAAGAAATATTCAGAAGAAAAAATTAAATTACGCGCGTTACTCAATTTTGTGTACTGGAACAGTCCGAAAGTAATATATTCAATAATAACAAAATGGTAAATAACTAAAAGGAAGGCATTAGTGTTAATTGGTAGTTTTTTTTCTAAATCACAAAATAATGTTCAAAATATATCCAATTCAGTGGTATAACATTTGACCACCGAAGTAAAATAAGAGTTACTCATTAACTTTATTACAGCTACATTTGTAAAAAGGAAATTTTAACCTAAAACTATAATATAAATTATAAGAAGAAAATGTATATTTTTACTTTCCAATTACATAGTGTGTAAGGAAAGTATTGTCATCGGTCGAATGGTTTTTTTTTTTTTTTGGAATCTGTTCGGATCTTTGCGAGTTGTTTTCAGAAGAGTCTATTTTACAATTTTGGCGAAGATGTCCAATGTCGTGTGTGTGTATGTATGTATGTATGTGTGTACGTGTGTGCGCATGTGTGTGTATGTGTGTGTGTGTATGTGTGTGCGCGTATGTGTTTGTGCGCGTATGTGTTTGTGCGCGTATGTGTTTGTGCGCGTATGTGTTTGTGCGCGTATGTGTTTGTGCGCGTATGTGTTTGTGCGCGTATGTGTTTGTGCGCGTATGTGTTTGTGCGCGTATGTGTTTGTGCGCGTATGTGTTTGTGCGCGTATGTGTTTGTGCGCGTATGTGTTTGTGCGCGTATGTGTTTGTGCGCGTATGTGTTTGTGCGCGTATGTGTTTGTGCGCGTATGTGTTTGTGCGCGTATGTGTTTGTGCGCGTATGTGTTTGTGCGCGTATGTGTTTGTGCGCGTATGTGTTTGTGCGCGTATGTGTGTGTGCGCGTATGTGTGTGTGCACGTATGTGTATATGTATGTTAAGAATAGTGTCCCCTCGATAATTCACGAATAAACTGAAGTATCGAAACCAAACCTGAGATTTGAGTTTGAATGAGTTGGGAATAGATGTCTATTTCTGGACAACTCATTCTGGCTTCATTTATACACTGCGCTCTACTTCCGGATTTTAATATTCAAAATTTTGAAAATATGCATAGAGGCATTTTGATTGATCAGTTAATTTTGCGTACAGATTGCTTAACCGCATTCCTGTGCGTCACACAGTTTGTGATATGCAGCGAAAATTTATTTCGCAAGAAAGGAGGTATCTTGGAGGTGATTTATTTGAATTTGCCAGTAAGGTCATTCCAAAGAGGTTAATGTGGAAGATATTTCATGCAATCTTTACTTGAATATGTTATTATGATTTTTAAGATACCATGTTCTGTGATAATAAATATTTTACAACCAAGTGATCTAAACAACTTGACTAATTGTTATATCATTATATTACATTATATTATTTATCTTTTGAAGCTTTTTTCCTTTTTCTTAAATTTTTAGTGTTATGTAGGGTGTTTAGTGCCATGAAATTTTGTTACTAATTGTAATTGGGAAGTTGAGGGGGCACACTCCAGATTGTTTAAAAACTACAACTAACCTTATATATCTGAGTGAAACGAACCTCCCTGTAAGAAAACAATCACATGACATTACCTTTTTTGAATAAAATAATTAACACTTTTTCTAGAGGGTTTTAAATCCCTGAATGCTAGCGGAAAAGTTGTCTCTTTTTAAAACTAGATACACGTGTATGATTACCGTACTAATAATGATTTATAATCATAATAATTTTAATATATAACTATAATGTTTTATATCGGTATACAAATATAGAGTTATTACCATAATTCGGACACAAGAACGATTTTCATAGTGTGAAAAACAATAAACCATGCGGCGTAAATGTTGACGCCTCATCGTTTTTCAATCTGATAAAACATTAAATCATGATTATCCATCGTTCAGTATATATGTTTGTTCATCACTACGCTAGATTATAATTGTTTTTCAGTCTTCCAACTTCATAGTTAGTACAGTTCAACATTTGATGAAGATACATCAGTTCTACTTTCTAAATTCTAAGAAATTTTCATAAACACAGTATCGAATCCATGATCTAGTAGTGGGTTTACGTACATTTGTACGAATAGAAGAATATTTGAAATTTCTCGCAATGAACTGTATTTATCACATTGAAGTACTCAAAAAGGACGCTTTGAAAAGTGAAAGAGGCACTTTTGAAGGGTTGAGCCAATGTTCCTAAAGGAATAAGATTACTTAATTACTTGGACTTCTCCAAGGATAAAAAACACCATACTAACTTCTGTGTCGGATGTTAGAGCTGTTCCGCGAGCACACTTGGATATTTCGTGAATACAATACTACACAAAGTTCATAAGGATGTCCTGCAACATAGTCGAATAATAATTTAAAAAATATACTTAGATAAGAAATGTTGAATGTTGCAGGAGCATTTGCCTAGTGGTGCTTGCCGATAGGGAAAATTCATAAGGAGGAAGGAAATTAATAGAGTTGACTACCTCAATAAGACTACCCTCAGGTTAGTGATTTAGAGAATGTGGACATCGGAACCACTGATGATTTGTGCATTGAACTTAGAAGCACGGGCAAAAAATTAAAACTGAAACAATTTTTCAAAAATAGTTATTTTCTGATAATTCAACAATGTAGAATTCTGTGACTTCACGCGATTGGAGTATAATACTACGTAGCGATTTGTGTGAATGCATGCCTTTGATCCAATTGAATAGAACAACTGGTTAACATAATGAAATACAATGCGTACATAAAGTATTGCTTTTTAAGAAAAAAAATTAGACATTCAATGAAGTTATGGTGTACGAAGGTAAAATATAACTTACAAACTTTTTTGGACGACCCCAATGAATTTTTTTCAATGTTATGACTCGAGAACGTCTTTCTCAGGTGTAAAAAATAGTTACAACAAATATTAACATTACAACACTAAGGAAAACTTCAATCTAAAGTCAAAACATTGTATATTTAAAAAACAATGAATACATTATGATCGTCCGAAAAATATCGTAATACACAACTACTTTTCTAGTCATAAATAGTAGAATTAGTATATTTGATCCACGTTGGAAGAATGCGAATTATGGTGATTAGTGAAGTGAATGGTGGGAGGTGGCGCATGAAGCAGAGCGGGTACATAGGAGTTGGGGCACATAAGCATTTGAGTTTCCCACTCCCTCGTCCTTCCCTACCCCAACTATAGTCTCGTAATGAAGTGCAGGCTTAACCGCCTCCGGGCGCCGCGCCACCGCGCCGGTACAGGGCCCGGCGTACTCCATACCTTTCCTCTCAACCTCCCCGCACCTAGCCGCTCTCACGCACCCTTATTTGTCTCGCCGGTCACAATATGGGGCGAACTCGCTGGAGAGTTTGCAAAATGCTATTTACGTTAGTTTGGGTTCAGGTTAGGAGCTAATTTGGATATCATGAACAAGTCCGGCGCCCCGTGCACTTATGCGCTACGATAGTAAAAGACTTGTAAAAGATACATGTATTTTAGAAGTTCTTTAGGGTGACATACAACATAGAATTTACGTTTTTAGCAATTATTTAAATCTATATAACTGTGCATTCTTCGCAGATAGTGAACTACTTTCTCTGGTTATTATGTTCACAATGTACACATCTTATAAATAATTTATTCAAGAGCACAATGTTTATGAAATAACATGCTAGTAATTAATACTACTTCATTTGCATAGCTACTTTTCATATGGATATGGTTCAGAACATAACACTGATTGGCCACTTAACAGTGTTTTGGGGGAAAGAACTGCGCAGCAGAATAGCTTTAGTGACTTAACGTTAGTCAGGAAAGCATGAGGAAACAAAATTGAATTCTCAGTGCAGCCGATCGCGTAATATAAATCTTAAATTATCTTCTTAATAACATATCGTGCCTATTGTTATTATTCTTTATGTATAACTTCTCAGTTTGATCACTCCAGTGACCATTCTCGAGATATGAAAATACTACTTGCCAGAGTTGTTTCTAGAGACACGTACTAATAAGTATCACTAGAAGTGATGGTGACAATTTCTTAGTGATTTCTCTTCAATAATTTTCTTCACTTTTCCTTGATATATCGAATGAGAAATAGGGTATCAGTTAGTAAATCAAATACTAATAAACTAAAAAAAAAGGTCTCAAATGTCCCCGAAAATTTAAGTTAACCGGACGGGTCAAATCATACAAATCGTACTTAAAAGCGTCAAAAGTTGTGCAGGCAATTTCCTTTTATTTCTTCTTTCACATTTTCCTTCTCCAGATAACAGCATTTAAAAATGACATCAAGAAAAATAGCTACTTAACTGATTTATTTGAAAAGTATGTTGTTTGACTACTTGAGAGCTGACAATTTACAGCTCTCACACATCTGACCATGATGGTATAAATAATAGTCTTAAAAGTATTATACGTGAGTCATGTGATTCTCCATTGTGCATTGTCAAATACTATTCAAAAATTTTCTGTTGTCCTGTTTACATTGTTAATATGAAATATGAAACAGAGTGAAATTTGCCTATAATTAGCAGACCAGGGAAAGTAGTATTTGACATATTATCCAAGTAAATAAAATAGTCTTCGTGAAACGCTCATATTATTGTGCAGAGTGTTAGTTTCATTCGTTACTTAGTAGCTAGTTANGACAGTAATAGTATCGCGATCCTAAGGGTCACCTGCAGAGTCGGCAGAACGTGGAGGGCACGGTCGAACACGCACTCCAGGACAAGGTATTCGCCCTTTAGGAGATGCGCGATGGTGAAGTCAAGTTACGCGTTGCGGCAACGAACTCTCCGTCGCATCGTGAGCAAGTGAGTCGAAGAGGTACCCATTAGCAAGAGACCCTTCAACCCGCCAACGATACCCTCTCAGTGACACATACCACGTGCGTCTTCGCCGCTGCCGTCGCGTCCCTCCATGACGTCTGTCACAAGAATCCTCATCTATACAGCCTTCCTTTTCCCTTCTTTTTAACCCACTCCACTCTTTCACTCCCGCGTCAACACTGAGAGGACGAAGGGAATGGCGACGGAGGTGGACTCTCCTCCAAAAAGTGTAAACTTTGTAACACAATTTCTTCTCCGCGGCGGCAGTGGCAGTGTGGTGTGTCTTCCCTCCCAACAACTTCGGAGGAGCAGTCTGTGTTCCTTTAGCTCCACCCGCCCGCGCGCGCTCTCTCGGGCTGATGGAGCGACGTGTCGTGACAGAGGCTGTCACCGGGCGGCGCCGGCCCGCCGCCGACGAAGACCGATTTGTTCTCAACTTAGCTGCGAGGAGGACGGACGGGTGGAGGAAGTCGAGAGAGTGAGGAGCAGATAGAAAAAGAGGAGCACCATGGGCGGCGATTATTACATACCATTACCTCCAATCTCTCACGGCGTCGCCCGCGCTCGCGGCTGTCCCAGCCAATGGCGCGCCGAATTATCGCAATCTATTTGAAGTATATCAACATACGCGGTCTGCCGGAGGCAAAAACGACGAGGGTCCTTCCCTGCGCTCTCAGTCTCCACAAAAGTTTTGTGGGGAGGAGCACAGGGGAATAAAAGACTAACAATCTACATGGTTGGGGATCGAAAAAATTAGAAAAGAAATAAGAGGTGTTTTAAGAAAATAAGGGAGAGGAAAATGGATTATCTCTAAGAAAGTATAGAAATGAAACACTAAGAGAAAAAATGTACAGTGCTGCTTACTGTACGAACACAATTCTACAAACAAATATCTCTCCGTGGAGTGAATATGAGAAATATAAACTCACAGAGCGTAGTTTAAATGTCTTATTTCCATCAAAATGTTGAATAAAATTTTAAGAAAAAGGAAACGTACAAAATGAAATACGTATAAACATATAAAACCGTATAAAACAAATGTGGGGTTGGTTTGCAGATACCTCCATACGCATGAAAGACACGTCTGGAGACTCTCCTAGTTTTCATTATCCCTAAAGAACTGGTAAACTTCTGCACAAATTACAACCCATGAGGCAAAGGAGGTATTTTGAGTATGTTTAAGTATGTGACATACCGTTGCATTAATGTTATAAAATGCCAGAAGTTACCTTGAAGTCCGATTCAGGAGCAGTTTTGAAATTGTCCCAAAGATATTCTCCTATAACAAGGTACTTTCTAAAATTCCAAGAAAGTAACATAAACGAAATTCATAAAGTTGGAAATTTTCATTTCAATTGGTTTTAGTTTTCAACAATGCGTATTATCATAAAAACTTTATTGTTAAAAAATCAGTTGCAAACTGCATATGACCACGTGAGGGGAGGGGGGATGCAATGAACTACTTTATTCTCCGGAAACAAGCAAGAGACCACCCCATCAATTCCGATCAAGGGCCCAAGGGCAGTTTAATATTTATGAAATAAATTATTTAATAAATATGTACCGTTATCCATTTATTATTCAAAATGAATTGTAGATATTTGTGCAGTAAAAATTTGAGATTAATAAAACAAAAGTATTAATGACATTCACGCCCAAGGAAAATCCGCCACTTCCCGGAGGAAAACCGCAAGATGGTATACCTATTAAATTGTTGAAAATGCAGTATTTGTGAATGTGAGAAATGCTTCCTTAGTGATTTTATTTGTTGATCACTTTAAGATATAGTTTTGGTGCATAAAATATTTTTTCCTATGTACAACTGCCATATTTATATTTGGGATACTGGTGTCCCAGAGTGTGTGAAAGTTAGTGATGAGTAACTGACACCCAGAAGATGGAACGTTTTCAAGATTGAACCAATAATCAGAATGTGCCAATAAGTCACTTCTCAGAGGGAGTCGAGAGCTGAAAGTAGATAAGGGTTAAAATATATCGTTGATATGGAACAAAATAAATGTTATCAACAAAACAGGAAAAATTATTTCGTTTTCACACATCGCGTGAAGCATATTTTTTCGTTACAAAACTATATTATTACTTTTGCAAAAATACACTATATTATATACAAAAAAATACAATGTGATGGATCTCATTTGTAATGAAATACTGAAAAAATACTATGAATATTGATATTTCATATAATGGACACTTTGAGTGAGTATTCTGTCACATAAGCCATATATCTATGATATTTAATAATAATCTAACAGGTTTTACTGAAAAATTGTAAATTCGTCTACGATTCGTTATATGTATAGTACACCCGGCGTTGCCCAGGATTTTAAAAGAAACTTAATACAATCATTACTGGACATTCAAAATTTTACCTTACAGAGAATATTAGCAGGTTCGCATTTAAGTTCATTTTACGCATTGTCGCCTGGGGTTCTTATATAATATTCTAAATTCATATGTTAGTTTCCATTTCTCTATTTTCTTGAAATTAAATTTTCACTTTCGCTAATTTTAAATATTAAATACCACGAAGAAAACCTACAAAAATACTTACAGTTTTCAGTATTATATTCTAATATGTACCTAATTTTGTTTGATTTCAAAATATATGCAGAAAGAAAATACACTTTACACAGCTTAATAAATAAAGCGCATAGTTAAGTCTTCTGAATTTTTCGGTTTTCATTTCACTTTAAATTATGTACTTGAAAACCATACTCTTCCGTCATATAGATTAAATTTTCATTTGACTGCCCGCCTCACGTAACGCAATTGAACTGTAACAGACACATGAGTAAGCTTCATAGTCAACAGACATGAGAGATAAGATTCACATGTACTGATTATCAACTAATTTCAATTGCTTTTCTGCTCTTGGAATTCATCAATATTTACCCTACTTTTCATTTTACTTGCAATAACTCTTTAAAAAAGTCCTTTAATATTTCAAATAATTTCAACGGTAATTTTTTTCAATATCCATGCCACAGACATTCCATAGAATTCACTTTTATTAGTATATATCGATAACTTCTTAAGGGTATTTATGATTCTTACTTTTGTGGAGTTTTGAAAAAGGGGTAAGGATAGTATGTAAGTGTAAATAAGGGTAATAGTAAATAAGGAGAGTGACGTGCCAGGAAAAAAAACTCCTTTCGATCTCACAGCACCTTCGTTTTCTCAAAACTGATTCTGGATCGATACATTTATAGAAAAAAAAACATCGATAAAGTATCCAAAATTGTATTCCAATAAAAGAGTTGAGTGATGGCAACGTTTTCGCTCCCGACGCGACGTACTGCTGAGAAAGTTCGCTCCCTCGCTCCAGTTAAATGTTGTGTCGGTAGCTTTGAACTCTCTGATCAACCACATTTTTTCCAGAACTTTCATCCTTCTCTCCAAACTAGAGGATAGATTGGAGAATAGACCTAATGACCTAAATCACAAACTAAAAAAAAGTTTTTTAATTTGACTTTTTCGATAATTCATTGGTCGTGTGTGTTAAGGGCAAAACAGGATTTCAGAAATTTGTCGTTAGCGCTAACGACATGACATACTTTTGCTACATTTCACCAACTAATTGAAATATCGACTCTGCTTCTGTATGAACAAATTGTTCAATCAAATGTAAAGAAGCACATTAGATATTTGATTTAAGAATCAAAATAGAGATGATATTTCAATTAGTTTGTGAGGTATAATGAAAATAGCAAAAATACGTCTAAATAAAATATGGATTTCTCATAGTACTTTTTTAGAGTCTTTCCAATACAAATGCAACATCCACTTAGTATTTCAAGTCCTTATTTTCAGTATTTTTCTGTCCGCGTTGATTAATGTGTCAGTTAGTCCGAACAACACACAAAATATTTATGCCCTTTTTCACCCATTCAAAATAAAAAACTTGAAAATTCCAGAAATAATTTTAGTTTGATTCAAAAAGCAACATTTATGAACAAAAATCGGATCGATATCTCAATTACTTTGAAATAGAGCGAAAGTAATATATCATAACGTTAGCGGGAATGACAATACATGAAAACTGTTTCTTATTCTCTTATACCATGAAATATGAAAAAAAGAAAAACGTTTTAACAAAGTAACAATGTCTTCATAGCGAAAACTAGATGATACATCAATTTGTTCGTAAGAAGCGTAAAAGAAGTGGAAATTCAAAATGTCACATTTCATCGAGTTTCGGAAAGTTCCTTTTTAGTGAGTCTAAACAATATAAAAGAAACATTCTGCCTGAATTTCAAGTTTCTATTTTCAATAGTTATTTTCTCTGCGTTGATGAATGGTTGAGTAGTCAATCAATCAGAGTGTCACTCAGGACGCCACCTCTTACATACACAATGCAATTGTAGCAACGAAAGGTTCTAAACAATCTACAACGAGAAATATTAAAATTGTTCACATCGACAATTAATTAAAAGTATCAAAATTAAGTTTAATGTAAATAAATTAATGATCTTAAAAACGAAAATCAATTAATGGGTCCTGTGAGTGTGAGTACCCATCTGAGAGGTATTTATTTAACCGTTGCAGCGACATGAACGATCACCTACGTTTTAGAATGGTCTAAATATTATAAGACAGATGTGCGTAACGTGTCAGGAGTTATTATATAGTACAATAAGCTACTCTAACCCCAATTCAAGAAAATAAATTGAATTTCGAGCAAAAACAATTCACATTAATATCATGTTTTCCTTCTTTTTTTTTCTTTTTCTTTTTTGTTGTTGTTGCAATTTAACATCCCCAAAATTCAATATTTTTCTGGATAGCCAATCGTTGATACTTTGCTAATTTGTACTGAGTCTATGAGTCAGTTTACTTTGAACAAAGCCAGAAGAGAAAATTTAAAGTAAAATACAGAAATATTTGTTTCCATTTTACACTTATTTNTAATTTGTACTGAGTCTATGAGTCAGTTTACTTTGAACAAAGCCAGAAGAGAAAATTTAAAGTAAAATACAGAAATATTTGTTTCCATTTTACACTTATTTTGGCAATTTCAAATTTAGATTCTTTATAAATTTTTGTAAAATTATTATTACAAAAACCTTCAATATTCTTGTAGAATCTAAATAGGCCAATATATTCAAGTATTGTATTATGTCACACAATTTTAGAGTTTGTTTATTCCCTTTTCTCACGATTAGAAACCAGATAGGCCGATGGGGGAAACGAATCAACTCCTTAGATTTTTAGTTCGAGGATCGCTCTTAACACCAAGTAATACGATGATGACGATCGTAACGGATGTCGTGATTAGAAGAAAGGAAGTATATGTACTTTGGCAAACGTATAATAGTAAGTACGAAACGGTCGTGCTCCACATTTCCAGAAATTTTTTGGCCGTATCTGTCTACTATCATTGTATTAATTAAGCTTGGATTTGCCTAGAAGTCAGCGAATTGGAAAGGTAACTAACTCATCGTCTTCCAATTCTTCCGATCCTCTCCTCCGCAGCGGAGCTCGTGAGACTGAAGGTGGTGAATGTGAAGCCAAGTCTGAAGACGAGAGAGGCACTCGGGCATCAGAGCGGAGGCAGCGGAGACTGCTGGTGCTGTAATGAAAGAGCGCCTCCACCGACGAGTTCTAAGTTTCAATGTTCGGTATACACATCCATTTTTCAGTTCTTTTAATTAATTAATTGCAGGGGTATATTAGAGAAAGGATAGGGTTGAGATACGAAGCGCGAGAAGGGGAGGGAATCTGAGGTGGCAACGGGAGACACGGATGAAGGAGTAGAAGGAAGAGTGGTGGTGGAAGGGTTGTAAGGAGTAAGTAGAAAGGGTCTCTATCGCAGCTCCCAGCTTATTCTTTATAAAACAGAACCCCCATGCCCTTCGACTCACTCTCTATAACTCCCACCCCTCGTTGTTCTTCACCCACTAGTCACCACCCCATCGTCTCCACCACTGCTTGGTAAAATTTCATAAAATTATTAAGACCTGTTCTCAGGATCTCGGCAGCGGCGGCAGCACCAGAAGCATCGCAAAAGTTCTGAAGAGCAGAGTGAAGAGTTACGGGAGAGCCCGAGAGAGTTTATGGTTTTGGGCTAAATTTCATTAGCTGTCGTCGGTACGCGAGCTTGCTTATTTTATACATATATATACACGACACCCACCCACTTCTCAGAAGGAGCTTGAAGGGATGCCTAATTGAGAGTATGCTTGGGTTAAAATAACATGGGATAGCTTAACATAATGAATAATTAAGGGATGCGAGACCCCGTCTGCACTTCACTATGGCCTCTCCTTGTGGTGGTGAGTCTATTCTCACCGCTTCAGCGCAAGCCTCGCCTCTCTCTCTCTTTCTCATTTTCTTTGCCTCCTCTAAATATTCAGATAAAATATTATCACGCAAACTTTTTATAACGCATTTTCTAAGTAATGGACTAATTAACAAATTATTTTTTAAACACTCAATTTATTTAAAGCGGTCATAATGCGTAATGCACTTAGTGTTAATTACTTTATTCTCAAAAGGATGAATCACAGCACCTATCCTTGCCAAATATTTTCGTTCAAAGTTAATGATGTGTAGCAGTGGAGTTACGGGACGTTTTAAAAGGGAGAGGGTGTTTGTCTTGTCCCACCCGTGTGTACTCAAGGGGCCCCGGAGGGAGGGCCTCTTCGTCCGGAAAGAAAGGGTGGGTGGAGCAAGAAGGAGGGGGGTGGAAGGGACTGGCAACCCTCGTTCACGCCCGCCGGCCGGAGGGCTGCGAAGGGCAAGCTGAGATTTTATTGAAGAAGCAGCGATCCGGCTCTGTTTAATTGCTAGTCCACGTGTAATGAAGGTCGTCGTTGTGCTCTCAACTTCTTTGGCTGCGATGGGTGGGCGGTGAAGGCAGGGAGGGGAGGCTGGGGTGGGGGCAAATGAGAGCAAAAGCAGTTTAAGGGGCACAAAATGAGCTGGAATTGCTGGTAATACAAGACCGAAAATGCGATGACACAAGACACTTACGAGGTATACCATTCGTTCAAGGGTAATGACTGATGAAAGGAAATGTATCTACCGAAAATCATAACACTTGCTACATCAGATTTCGAAAGCGGAAATAAAAGGAGATGGGAAAATGACGGAGGAGAGAAAGTATTTAGGAAACATAAGGATGAAAAACGAATATAGGTTGGAGAAAAAGAAGTTTTCCCTACGGTAACAAGGCAGCAAACAAACCAGTAAATTTACTTTGGAGCTCTTTCTTTATAAATTTTTGTTATAAACATCGTACTTATATGTCAGTATGTTATAAGGAAACAAGCCTTATTTTCTATGGGTATTAATATATTACAAATTCGGACAATTTTGTATAAAAATCAAATTAAGTCACATGAACTTTAATTTCATTTAAATATTTTTTAACTTGTCAATCCAAAGTTCAGGGATATTCATGAAAAATTGGTGAGACAAAATTCAACATGGTTGTTCGAGCGAGTGAAATGTATAATAACTTTAAAGATATAACCTCAAACTCATACGTAAATTGCTGATGTTGTGGAGTTAGCGTCAGATAACCTTCGGGTCTAAAGTAGATGTAACGGAATTCAAAGAGCTATTTGTGCACTAAGCTGTCATCGGGCAATATGAGGAGCAAGTCACAAGAGAAATTTGGCTGCAATGTTTTTCAAAATTGCTGGAAACCGAATGAAACAGATATAGTGAATGACGTGATTGGCGAATCGCAAAAATTTCCTATATATTCGATGACTTAAACCACTTGAATAATTAATGAGAACCACTATAAACCGAGCTAACAATAAAAAAACTCGAAGTTTATCACATCAGGTTTGTGTTTCTTAGCGTATGGCTTTCATATGAACATAACATTTATAATATTCCATGTACGTTTTGATATAGCACTTATATATCAGCGGAATACTTTGCTTATGCATCACCAAAAATGTTAGGAAACTCGGAAATATTAAGAGAAACAGAATATTAATGAGAGAGTGATGACCACGAAGGATTCTTGACAAACTGGGAGGGAGGAAATAAAGACGTCGAGATCGAAGAGTGTACAGAGTTTACTGGATGAATCGAATCAATGGGAGCGTTGAACCCTCATCTACTGCCCCCTTCGCTTTTGCAGCTCTCTCTGCGCCTTGTAAAAATTAATCCGAAATGTCGATTAATCACAAACGGCAGCGACTGCAAGAGAGCGAGGGCAACTGGGTGTGGAAGGAGAATTCCGAGTTCTTTCGTAAATCAAAGAGTAAACCTTAGTGGATTCCCGTCATCCCCTACGAAAATGTCGATCTCCGATCGGAAAGCTATAAAGATGTAATGTTGGGGTTGTAGGTACAGAGACAAGCATACTGAGTTCATCTTCTATAAAATGTTACAAAATTATGGTTCTTTACTAATATCATAAATCATGTATTGCCAATAATCATATGATACACTTTAAAATGTATATAAAGAAGAAATTTATTTTTTTAGTACAAAATTTTAGAAAAATGGTAGATAATAAACATTAAACCATTAATTTTCACTTAT
Organism: Laupala kohalensis; assembly: GCA_002313205.1. Lineage (NCBI taxonomy): Eukaryota > Metazoa > Arthropoda > Insecta > Orthoptera > Trigonidiidae > Laupala > Laupala kohalensis. Next base: position 631,981 of record NNCF01126410.1, on the reverse strand, counting down.
TTGATTAAGGTCAAGAACCTCATTAGCAGTCTGTGTTAACGTTACCGTATCAAAGATACTACTCAAAAAATATGTAGAGATATTGAAGAGATTGCAGGAATTTATTATGGATAAATGTTCATAATAAAATATCATCGTAAAAACAATAATGAAGGTAATATGATACCGTATTAAAAGTAACTTGTATTGAATAAAATGGTTTGAGGNCGTAAAAACAATAATGAAGGTAATATGATACCGTATTAAAAGTAACTTGTATCCTCAAACCATTTTATTCAATACGAGAGGTTAAAAAATGTGCTTTTGTTTATACATTTCTTGTTACCATGAAATATGTACATACAGTTATATATTGTTTATATGTACATACAGTTACAATTAGAAAATAAATTTATAAACTCCTAATTTTTACAGTGCACATAAAGTCATGCCCTTATTGATGACTAAAATATATATCACATAGTATGAACCTTTTAAAAGGTCATAGAATACAAAAGGTAAGATTTTTTTCTAAATCACTGACACGTCGATTTTTTCTTTAATGAGAAATGATAAGTTTCCCAGTGCTTGGCAATGTTCCGATAAGAAACAATTAGCTGGGTTTTGCAGACGCTTGAAATCTCGTCATATTGCTAAGAAAACAGAATCCAACAGTTCTTAAGACGTGCTTGTGCCAGAAGATCTCTGTATATTACCTTTTACACAATACGCTAAATACGCAGAGATTACTGTTAATCCAATCAATTTAACTCGGCGAGCGGAAGTCGGGGCGCGTTTATTGTCGCAAAGGAGCACTGATTAAGTAAACCGTGGGTCCCTCGTGGCACCTCATCCTCCACCTCTCTCCTCCCACTCTTTCCATCTTCATTTCTCCCTTACCTCTTTCCAAGCCGTGGGGCAAATGTATCATTAGTCCCAACCCACGTCTACCCGCCACGGCTTGAGATGTCTGTTTGCGACTGATAAATGCTGCCAACATTTCCTTTAATTATTGGGAACTTCTTCTCGCGGGTCTACTTCTTGATGTTGTGCAGGAGATGAAATGGGAGGCCGAAGAAGGCCACGAATAACGAGTGTAGAAGGGTGACGAAGGCGCGTCTAGATGCCCAGCAGTGGACTGGGAGAGGAGACGGAAGGGAACTGGAAAGCGGATACGACAGAAGACGACGAGGAAGGGAGAGAGTGTCACCGAGGCCGTGGCTTTTGTAAGAATAGTGGAATATGGGAACGGGAAGAGAAGAAGAAGAAAAGGGGGAATGAAATGCGATACATCGTCTTTGCTTCTGCAACCATCCAAGCGGACGCATATTCGACGTCAGATGCTCACATTTACTCGTTTCTGACGAAAACTTCACTCGTATATTTCTTAGTAGCACTAGTACATCATTAGGAGATGATAATATGATAAATACTTTTAACGAGAACGAACATATAAGTTTCCAAATACTTGAATGTTCAAATGCAGATCTCACTGAAACTTTCCGGTATTTTGTTACAATGAGACGCTAATAAACAGAAACGTGACATAACTCATTGATGCTACTTTATGGTTTAAAAAAACCATTAAATTTATACATGAAATAGAATTATAATTGAAAATATTACTATAATAGAAATAAATTAACGATTAAGTATCCACCTTTAACACACCTCAGTAATTAAGATATTTCTTCAAACCTAACAAAGGTATATTAAGTACATTTAGGTAGAAGCCAAATATACGCAATATTAGTATTGTTATTAACGTGTTAATACTATCTTGAAAAAGAAACATCTAATATCACGTCATTTTCTGAAGTTAATAATTCTCACGAATGATTGTAACTCTACATTGATGCATTGTGAGTCCGGTCTACGTTGTCGTTTGAGAAGCATCATCTTGATACAAGCGAAGGGGAGAAAAGGCACTTGGCCGATTGCCTTCTCCCTCTTGGCAGAAAACGTGAACTTATTTGTGTGTTTATCGACAAAACGGCGACTAAGAATGTCTTCTCCACCTGAGTTGTGGCCGGGGGACTACGATTTGTGATCGCATAGTTGTCTTGCTCAGAGGAAAACAACAACCCCATTTTCAACATACTCGGTGGTACATACACAGTTACGTTTCACCTTTTCTCTTACACAACCGTCGCAATTAAAACAATTTACTGGTTGGATATGTAATTATTGAGTTACTTATAGGTATAAAAACAAATAAATATTTATAACAAGCCCATGAAACGTGTGAAAAATTATTGCGACACCTTTACTCGCGAAACGCGACTCAAAATAATAATAAATTTTAATATTTTACGTATGCCGATGTCGGGAGTATATACTATTGATTTTAAAACTAATTAGAAAATTTTCTACCGCCATAATCTCTAAAAGTTTAAACAAAAAAACTTTTCATTTACTTTCCCTTTGATTGGAAAAGTGGCTTTGTCGACTAAAAAGAAACGCGATAAATTTATTGTCATTTTACATTTTTAATTTATATGCTTTCATTAAATTTTAAATCGCTTATGTACTCCGTAGGAAGTAAACCTTAAATAATATGCAATCTGAAATATTTTATTTTCATTTGTTTTATCAATACATGACACACAAGTGTTAACGATATTCCAGCCTATTTCTTTAAGTAGGTGATACCATTTACGAATGCTTTTGTTAGTTGAATTATCTGTAACAAAACGTTTCAGAAACACATGTGGCACAGAAATAACAGATTCCATATTGTATATTTCTTGTTTGTTTAAATAATACATATATTATACATTTCTCTTTGGGTTCTACGTCACGTCAACATCTTCCCACATTCCATGACATTTTCCTAGCTTTAATTATCTTCCCTCTCCCTTTTTTTCTTCTCATCTCTCCACTCTAACAGTACCTGCTGCGTATAATTCCTGTTGCATTCGCATATTGTGGAATACACAACGCTTTCTCGTGCTGGAATGGAATATTAGTTTTGGCGATAGTAACGCCACAACAGCTTCCAGTTCGTTACCAGCCACGGCGAAAAGGAAAAGGCGAAAAGTTTTCCTCCATTTTCAATAAGTTCTCGTAGTGTACGCTAAAAATTGACTTAATTATAGATCTTTAAAACATCGGACATCATTTTGAATAACACTGTTTATTGTTATCGACGCTCAGCTATTTTTCTACCAGCGTTAATCCATATACGAGACGTAGCCTGTACCGACGTTTTGTGTAAATGCACTATAAAGATATTCTCTGAATCCTACCTAGATTAATAACAATTTTTTTCTTACTAATTATGATTTGCCATATGTGTAACAATAGTGACGATACTCAAATAAATGTAAGGAATCCTACTGAAATTAAATGAAAGATCCCTTCGCGTGTTTTTCGCCCTCCGGTTCTCTCAATTTCCATCCGAAACAGCAAGGAGTTCACTCTTCCCGGAGCAGAGAGACTTCGCAGCAGTAGTTGCGGGGAGCAATATTTCATCACCTTGGAGGCTCATCCACCATTCAGTGGGTAAAGAGGCCGCGGCGAACCACAGAGACCGCAGTCTCTCCAGTGGAGATTCAAAAAGCCGTCTCCAAGGTGGATGCAAGATCTCTGAGAAGAGCGTGGCGGTGAAGATGGGGTGGGGAAGGAGAGAAGGAAGGAAGGCAGTGGCTCGACTTTCACATAAAACAGCGTAGCGTGACCAAAACCCGAGGTTGCTCCAAACTTACAAGCTGCGGTTTCGTACCCTGGACGCAAGGCGACCTCGACGCATCCACCGTCGCCCCACGCTGCACCTCGACGCCATCGCCCACCCGATTGCTCCGTGGACTCACGAGTCCATCTTATGATGGAAGTGAGGACGCTGGATGTAGGTGGGGGGAGAGGAGAAAGCTGTTGCGGTTTCCCTTGTTAGCCGTCGCTCGCTGCATCTCAAAGGAGCACGAGCTTCACTTCTTGAGGAGTGTTGGTGACGGAACCAAACACGAGATGGAGGAGTAAGGAGGGGAATGGAGAAGTAAGATATTGCAAGTACAGCAGCTTCTGTAGAAATGTTTCAAAAATTATTGAAATTACACGTCACCTGTACTGAAAAATACCCCAATAATAAAACAAGTTAGAGAGAAACGTGTATTTAAAGAATGTAACGAATATGGTTAAGCTGGGGAGCCAAGAGAGAAGAGAGAGAGAGGAGCTCCATACACGTCCGAGGATACATCCTTCCCTCCCCCAAGCGCTCCAAGACGCCACGCGCTCGTCTTTCGTGGACTTTGAACGAGGAGGAAGCAGCGGCTGCTAACATCTTCACAGGAATACCTGACACCAATACACAACCAGAGTCGCGGTCATGGCGAAAGGGATCTTGGATTAAGTTTTGAGTTGGTGGCAGCGAAGGGGAGGGGGCGGAGGATGAGGAGGCGACGTGATAAGATTGCTGCTTCGGGCGAAGGCAGGTGACCGGGAACCCGCTCCAGAAGCAGCTACGTGCTCCGATACCGATCGCATACGCAAATGACTAGGAAGCGACGGAAGAGAGGTGAGATGAAGGAGCTAGCGGTGACGATGGTCCAACTTGCTTTGCGATGCGTTAATTCCCAAGTTGAAGCATTAGTAACACCGACTCTCCAGCAACACATCTGAGAATACGAAACTAAGGGACTCCATATCCTAGACTTGGATGCTGTTCTACACGGGGAGGGAGATTGAGTCGAGAATTTTGGTCACGTTGACACGTTCAGCACGTGTGAAAGTACAACATCTAGATCAGTATAAGAAAAAGTTACGATGCTCAAAAGATATATTTTAAATGCACTGTAGCTACTGATACTTTTTGCGATAGAAATGTGGAAGTAGAATACATAAACACGATGTAACTTAATTATTTGAATTCCTTTTTGTAATTTTTTAAACACAAATCTTATATATATACCTCTCTCTTATAAAACTTACAATAAAGTTATTTTCTCATTGAACTAAACCTAATTTTTTTAAACTGATACACTAAATTACACACAACTGGTGCTGTTCCATTCACAACTTTAAGCCCACTTTAGCTACCAATATTGTTACTTTCGAACCAAAATTTCAATCGAAGATAAATTCACAAAAATTACGTAAAAACGTATTTCTCATATCATAATGCATAACGAGTTAAGAGGTTGTCACGAAATAAATGTAAGATGGAATCATAAAAGAAGTGTTGCAGTCAACATCACATCTCGAAACTCACAAAAAGTTTGTGACTGTGAATCATTATTGATGGCCCGAATTTCTGCAAGGAATTAGATTTATATTTAAGGCTATTTTTATCATTTTTCACGAAATATTATTGAAAAGATGCTTGGGGATGCTTGGGAAGAGGAAAGATTCTTGCTTTCGAAACTGTTCACCTCTACGAAGGGACGAGTTAAATGTTCAACTAGGTAAGTTAGCCGGTCGAGGGTAGAAGGATAAGCGGGTTGGCAGAGGAATAACGGGGAGAAGGCCCAGTTTTATGGCGATGTTTTGACGCACGCGAGAGGAACCACTCGTTCTGTTTTTGAAAAAAATAAATAAAAAAACACGTTTCTGGAGGCAGACGCAGCAGCAAACCCTCTCTCTCCTTCCTACCATCCGATTTCAACAATAAAAAATACCACACGAGAGGATAAGGGAATGGGGGACTCTCACGATGCGAGAACACAACGAGCGACGGCGCAGTCATGAATATGATTGCGCTAATAACCGCTCCACCCTCACGACGACGACGAGACGTAGTGCCTGTGCGATCTCAGTCAAGCGCCTCTGTAGCAAGAGTAGACAAGCCGATGCAAAAACCAAAGCAAAGCGCTGAAATATATATGGAAGTATGACACAGAACTACTTTAAAATTTGAAAATATTGTTGAGCGATAGATTAACACGAAAGAATTTGTTTGGTAACGTATTCCTCTATTTATTTTCACTAAGGATCCTTTCTTTTACATTAGACAGAAAAAATAGTAATAATAGACCATGAAACAAAATAATGAAAACTTTGCCTCAAAATGTACGTACAAAACTACATTAGATAGTTCAATAAGCATGTGTTTAAAAATTCTTCCCAATTTCCACAAATGTTAGAAAATGATACGAGACATTAAAATAATATGCTCCTCAATAGTAATATCACACGAATAATGTAATGATGAGCATAGACTTGCCATTGAAAATGTCGTCACACACAGAATGGAAATGGTTTTGAATCATGCTCTGGTGGACAGATAGACAGCATTCAGAAATCACTTTTTCAAATCATTATAAATCTAATCAAAATATCGCTTGAAAGATCATCTCCAAATGCATGATGCATCAAACATACGTAAAAATAACAACAGACCTCTTAACGTATAAAGTAAATACTCCACGAGAAGTTTCATAAAAAATCAGACAAATTAAAATGCATAAATCCGGTAGGAATTATTCCAGTAATGCATTCAAATAATAAAATTATGGCACGTACTATTTCCTAGGTTGAGTTAAATCGAAGTAAAAAATGTAAAATGATCGGCATTTACTACATATACTTACTCCCTAAGGAATAGTCCGTATTTTTAGTTTACGTATCATGTGAAAAGAAGAATATATCATATCTAAATTTTAGCTCACAAAAAATGATATTATTTCAAACCAAACGACAAGGCAAATACTCATAAAAGCATTGATCAACATATAAACCCTTGCGTGTTATTTGTGTTTTAATAAACTTTTCTTAAAGCAGATTATAAACTGGTGCAAGATGCAAAATCCAGCAAAAAATCTCGCAGCTTGTGGATCTCCCTCGGCTCACCAGAGTCTTCGTCGCCCCACGGCGTGATAAACAGCAGGGAATGATGGCTGGGTGGAGGACCAATGAGGGGGAGGACGTCGTCTCCAGCGGCAGTTTTTGAAAAGTTTTAAAATGAGCATCTCTCAGGAACATTCACCTCTGGTGCCACCGGCGAACGAGCCGTTCGCGGCAGACGCAGTAATATACCAAGGAGACGAACAAGACGCTGGCTCTGTCTTTCATTCTCAAGAAAATCTGAAAGGAGGGAGAGAGGGAGACGGATGTAGAATTCACAAAGAGAACATTACCGTTACAGTCCAAATAGCATATTAGTACCGCTAAAATACATGGAAATGGACCCAAGAATACATATGAAGCTATTTCGTTTGTTCTATCATATTTTACCACAAGTCATATAAACGTTCCAGGAAAATTAATTTTTTTCTCGTGTTTGGCCCGTTATTCATACAAGAACTCTGTTAGCGATTTGTATTTTCCAGTCGTAGTCAGCTGTTCCATTAAACACGTTATAGATAATTTCTCCCACACCATTTTCATCTGTACTTAATAATTACTCTTTAATTTTATTTACGAAGAAGAAATACTCAGTGATCATTACGTGGCCACTTTTAAGGACGGAGATTAATTACGGGGGGAGCATGTACATCACATTCTTTGCAACTTTTTCCAAAATCATTCAAAATGCTTAATCTCCCTTATGCTTCCCTTATGCAGAAACTAACATGAAAATTTCGACAGACACATATACTGTTAACCGTTCATCATTTAACGTGTATTTTAACACATGCGTCTGCAGTACTTTTCTCAAATAATTAATTTCCTTTCATGACGTTTAAGGCATGGGTCGTATAAATAACCCGATGAGTCAATTGTTTTTGTAAGCTGTGCGGAACCCAAGCAAGGGCACGGCGTCACCAAGGCGCCTCCATTAGCGCGATTATCTTGAAACACGATTAGCTCTGTGTTTTGCGCGAGTGGCGCTAATATAGATTGAACAATGGCAATGCCAACATGCTGCTGCGCGACGATCCTTCCACACGACTTCTTGGAGTTTAACGTACGGTATTTTCTCGCCACTGGTACAGCATTGCCTTTCAGATACAAGAGATTCTAAATGATTTACCGCATCACTAATAATTGTTATGGATGGGACAAAATTTTTCAGCACTTAAAGTTAGATATTAAATACTCAAATAAGTGGATCGTATTTACAGAGATTTTTAGGGTATAGATTATTTACGTTGTATATTCTTATTGACTCTATAATACCAACTCGAATATAATACCAACAAATTGTCGTTTCACTCATGTACGAATGGAAAGTAACAGATTCACTAATATCGATTGAAAATTCTCTCGAGAACAATTATTACTCTTATTTCTAAGTGACCGAATAATCTTGAGAGGATCACTTGCTCTTTAATAAGAGAAAATGGTTTAATTTCAACTGATAACTTTAAATTTCAAGATAATTTAGAATACAGGACTAAGCAACCTCTCCTTTCAAACAATGGCGAAGATAGCAAACGCAAGGGCTCATGGGGGTTGTAAAGGCAAGGTGAGAAATTCACGTTCCTCTGAATCCGTATTCTTATGTTAGAAAATTTTACTCGAAGTTTTGTTGTAAACCTCTGCAATTATTTTATCAAAAAATTATCAACTTTTTTGACCTTTTTCAGACTAAATTTTATATCACTCTCGATGTTTCGTCACTGATTTGCGACTTTATCAGGNTTTATATCACTCTCGATGTTTCGTCACTGATTTGCGACTTTATCAGGTGATAAGTACACAGTATCCTAGTAGTATGCCATGAATGAAATGTTTGACAACAATGAAAGTAAAAACAATAAAAAAATGAAAAAAACAGAAACCACACACTAAATTATCGTAATATTGATAAATAAATACGTAATAATTTCTCTGTCCCCACGAGGATTTTGTGTAACATGCATTAGTTTTTTACTTATATTAGGAACTTATGATTAAAAATTATGAGTTTATGAACAATTTACCAACTTGTATATCTCATATCAATAAAATAATGAAAATAATGAAGAGGTAATAAAAAAGGCAACAGTTTATGGAAACTATAATACGGTTGAACGGGAGTATTGAACCTAGGGGCACTACCGCTAAGTTGTCCATATCAAAGAGCATAAAAGTGTATCACTGAATAATAGAGGTGCTGCTTGATCCACCAATGTTTGAGGCACAAAAGTCTTCAGAACCCGACCCCCTTTAAAATCTATCAATTTCATAAATAGACTATAGGATTTTAGGACATTTTGCCTACTAACAGTTTCACCAATTATAACATTACATATGCATCGCGGAAAAACAGCGAGATGACACAACTTAATATATAATAGACACTATTACCGAGGTGAAAATGGGAAGTCAAATTGACAATCCTCAATAAAGCCATTTACCCGCTGTGCAGACAATTTATTGACTGTACCTGCACATGGGTGATTAGGTTCGAAGGACCAAATGTTTGTAAAAGTAAAGAATGAGGAAAGGATGAGGTGTAGATTAGTACTGATTGCCAACAAAAACAGTTTAATATGACATGCAATATGAAGGAAATGGAGAAGAATAATGAAGTACAAAGCTGCTTGATACTGATGAGCTGAGCTGTTCCGTGAAATTCCGCTGAGATAACGTGAAGTTGGAATCGAGTTGAATAGTCATGTGTTGATGCTCAGTGGAGTTGAGTTGAAGACCAATGAATTGGAGAAAAGATCTTCAAGTGGACGAAAATGCCTTCAGCTGCGTCCTCGTGCAGGGTTGAAGCAGAAAAATGTGAGCTAGCATGTCGACTAACGAGAGTAGTAGTGCGAAGAGTTTTCTCCGCAGACGAGATTGAAGAGCGAAGTGAAGTGTGAATGAAAGAATCTCTTGTTTTAAGCTGTCCCCTTTATGCGCGCGGCTGCATGTTCGATTGGTGCAATCGACTGCATAACGCCACGACTTGACCATCTATCGATTGTTTATCGACATCGTGAATATTACGTAATATCACTGAGTTTCTTGGACTCGTTCAGACGAAGTAGTGCAGCATCGTGATTTACAAATATAATCAAAAAAGGAGCATGTAATTAATAGATCCAATTATGTTATGTCCAATGATTTCCTCAGTTTTTTTAAATTTCAATGAGTGGAATTTGAATAGACCTATGATGTTAGAGGAAATTTTCCACAGAAAAACAACAATTGAGATGTGTCACTCATCTAGCACAAAGAGTGTAGGTTTCAGAGATGACTCACTTGATAAAATCATCATATTAACATCACATGATAAAATGTCTGAACACCCGCTGTGTCTTATTCTGTAAAAATACGTTGAATGACGAAAATGCGTAGCTAAATCCAAACCTCGGTGGTTGTCAGATTTCCTCTGCTGAGTGGGAGCTGAGTAATTAATAACGAACACAATACTTGATAAGAATGGGTTTTGTTTTAGTTGGTTTCAAGAATCTGTGGACACCTTACATAATAGTTGATGTTGAAAATCGTCTACAGCTACGCCATGATGGTTCCCGTATGAATATTTATATGGTGGTTTATATGGGTGCTAGATAAATAAAATGCAGGTAAGTGTCTGATGTATGTTTTGATTCAAAATCCCATACATTATGGACATATTAAACCATCTCTTCTACTTCAATATTTTTGCCTTTCTGAAAATGTGGGTAACACTAATAGAGCTCTATTTATTCTCATATCAATGGGATACATTTTAATAAACTTAATTTAGAAACGTTCCAAGGGTTTTTGGTCCAGTGAGCACACCCTACCCTACAGTTATTGAAGCGATGAAGATGAGAATTATACAGATGAAAATGACGTAGTGAAAGAAGAATAACGTATGAGTACACGTAATATTGAAAATATTTCATAATGATTATTTATAAGAAAACTGAAGTTGCTACTTTAATATATGTGTTTTCTATTAAATTTGACTGTAGATTCATTAATGCAAAACGTCAGAATTGCCAGCTATTTTGGATATTCAAACGTTTCGAAAAATCACCATAAAAATGATATATTGAAGAAATGTAGTTAAATTAAACCAAAATTGAACTTATTTACCAATATAAATAGTCTCGCTGAGTGATAATTACCATAAAAACAGTCTAATGAAACATCTTGTAAAAATGAAACGTGATTCTATCATGTATTTTCCAGAAAATATTATCGAGATTCCACACATCAGTAACGTAAGGTGTCCTACCAGTCCATCGTACTAGGAGAAACCACTAACCGTACCTACCAAGAATTAGAGATGTACATGCTAGGAGAAGGGGTTATGTTTACGATTCTTCGAGATAAAATTGAAACTAGTAGGTTGAAACGTAATTCTCTATCAGACTATTATATTTTCGAATTCAGGATCAAGTCGTCTTTTTGTTGGAATATATGCAATATTAGGTAATTTAATTTTAGCCAATTATTTGTTACAATCAAGAAACTTAAGACTGGAATATCTAGAATAGTACACACACAAAAAAAAAAAGAATTGAAAGAAATTTACAAAAAAAAGCAGAAGTTATATGGTACATTCCTGTTTATGTTTTTTTCTCTAAGACATAAGTGTTTTTAGAATTAGAGTGTGCGCGTTGGCGCAGAGGGCACCGTAACATGTTGCGTCGTGCCCCGCAATTTATGTTTTTCCATCAAAAATATTCTTTTAAGAAAGTGTGTTTTTTACATCCATTAATTTACTTGTTCTACTTTACATTTTTAGTTACATTATTGTATTGAATTTTCCCATTT
>NNCF01126410.1:571223-620311 GCA_002313205.1 Laupala kohalensis | reverse complement strand
GCAGAGTATAGATATTTACTGCAGAGTATGATCTAAATCATGTTAGGGAACCATTGGGTTAACTTCACATCTTCCTAGCATTTCGACTAGCAAGAGACACTTCAAGATATCTTGGACATCACCTTCATCAAAATTAAAAGCTAACACTTAAATCAGTTTTCTAGATGTTTAAATTGTTCTTACAAGGTTCTAAGTTGTATGGATGAATGAATACGTAAATATGATAATAATGAATTATCTAATGAGCTCTCTATGATAGCAACGTCGAATAACTTAAAATTAATTATCCGAATTGTCACGATGTGAGTTAAAAACTATTCCGCAGTTGTATCGAGAATAGAGTGTAAGGATTAAGGTATAGTTAAGTTTTATAAACTTGCCTTAATCCTAGAGTTCTGAACAAAGTATAACCAGAGACCTTTACGCGAGAATAAATATTGTTATTCTTACTGAAGGTTTTAATTCATAGGATCATAGCCAAAATTGTTGAGTCACGTAATAAGTTTACAAACATTATGTGGTGAGACGTTTCGACAATCTTAGATTAATTTGGTGAGCTTGACATCTTAACCATTTTAATTTTTCGTAGATCTCAGATGAAAAATACTTCAAACCTCAACTCAGTTATATTTTCCTACTACTCAACTATTTCTTTCTGGTTTCTCAGTATCAATTTCATTAAGGTGGAAAATAAAGAGTAACAGCATGCAAAAAAAATTCTTACGAATTGAAAGTTTAAATGCATAAAATTGTCACCTTATGTATTGTCACCTTGTGTGTCGACGTCTTGTTGCGTCGATTCATCACAGCGCGCATTATTTAACCGCGCATCACATGATTTTTGTATTGTTAACAATATTATAAAAAAAGAAATAAACATAATTATAATGAAATACGTGTAGCGTTGAATTTATACGTCTAAATGTTTTGCACAAAAAACACAGATTTCGGAAAAATGTAAGAAAAATCTACATTTTTTCATAAAGAGAAAATGAAGTAGAGCATAGTATAATGCGCTTAAATAAATCAAGGGGAATATTGCAATATATAGAAATTTAAATATTACTGATTCAGGTAGCTTCTACGCATGAGAAGGTGTCATGAAGATAAAATATCTGACGTGTCCCCCACTCATCTTTCCATTTATAATTCATAACAAAACTCATAGCACTAAACCCTACATTACACTATAATTTTAATAATAAAAAAGAAAACCTCAAAAAAGAAAGGATAATCCATATACTAATATATAAATGCGTAATGTGAAAGGGAGTCTTTCTATTTGTTACTTTATCACGACTAAACCACCAAACCGATCGCGATGGAATTTAGCAAGGAGATGGTCCATGTTCATCCTGGGCAACTAAACTAACTTTAATTGTTTAAATGTGTGAAAAGAGAGATAGAAAATTATATCGAAGATAAATGTCGATGAAATCGGGGGGAAAATCAGCCTTATTTACTTACGCTCCCTAAACGGTTAGAGATAGATGACAACTGTGAGCGGCAATATTGTTCGCCTCGAAGAGTTAGATAAATGCTGCCGCGGACGTTTTGTAGATCTACTAGGGTTAACCTAAATTATCGAAAAAACATTATAAAATATAGAAGTGTTGAAATACTTCAATTAAAGTGGGTAATTTTAGAAGGAAAAATCAAATATTCATCAAATTTAATGCGTTCTTTGTTTTGTGCATTTAAGAAAAATAAAAACACGTCTGTTAATCGTAAAATTCGGACGAAGAGTTTAGATTTTACACGAGTTTTAAGGTATGGCATCCGTAAAACGACGGCATTTCTCCGTGCGTGAGCCAATTGCTGCTCCGAGAGCGCTGGATTTAATTTATTATGAAACCCTCTTACGTAAAGAATTTCTGAAATTTCATAGTTTAAGTAATATACATTTACACGAAATCTCAGAAACTACAAAGCCTACAAGATTAAAATTTGGCAGGTAGATTCCTTTTAAGGAGTAGACGTCGGCTAAGAAAGGATTTTACGAAACTATACCCTTAAAAGGGTGAAACTTGGGTTAATGTTTTATGTATGTATCCCAAAATAACTCTTGATTGTCTGGAGAAATTTCAACCAAACTTTATACACATATCTTACAAGAAGCACTGTGAGGGTAAGACATCCCTGGCATCCCTTGGGAGAGGGTGAGAAGAAGGTGACGTGTAAAAATAATGGAAAATCCTTTAACATATTTGAAACCATAGTTATCGGCTTCTTTGAGATGTATAAGGACGCTCCCAATGGTTCGTAAGTTTACAATTAGTCCAAATTGGAGATATTAAGCCCCTAGCATCCTTGGGGTAGGGGTGGGAACAGGTGGCACATTAAAATTATCAAAACCGTCCGATATTGGTGTTGAATACATCAGTCTTGCTGTCGCAAAAAAGAGTCACACTTCCAATGCCGCTTAAGCCTCCTGGTCAAATGTAAAAATAATCGAAAATGGCTTTGATGTTGAGATCATAGTTTTCGGGTTCGATGAGATCATTAATGACATTTTCGAAGACCTTAAGTCCAAAATCAGCCGTATACACCCTTTTCACCCCAAGGGTAAGGGAAGCTATATGCAAATTATTGAAAATAATAGATATCAGTGACGAGTTCACAGTTTTCAGCATGGCAGAGTTGATTATAACTTCCTCTAATCATGTAAGGCTATATTCAGCCCCCATGGGAAATAATACACTCCTAGTACCCCGTTAGTAAGGGATGGGAATGAGTTGACGCGTAACAATGATCGAATCTTAGCAATACAAGTGTGGATATCGAAGGTTTTTCCTAAGAATTTTCGGTTTCGCTGTGATAAATTTTATCACCCCTATGAGAAAGAATAAAGCCGGAGACATTACAGAGTTCACGCAAGCAAAGATGCGGGTACTCAGCTAGTATATTTATATAATTCTTAAAAAAGATGATATATTGGATCAATTGGTTTCAAAATATTTATCATCAAAGTACATGGTACACCCCTAAACATTATATCTGCTCATTCAAGTATAAATTGCATGAGTTATCTATAACTCTTTGCAATAGCATTATAAGCAGATATAAAAAAGCATCTTTACTCCTTTTTTGCGTATTAAATTTTTTATGTATCTCGGAAGCGAAACGATGTACAGGAATGCGGTTTAGCAGTCTGTACGCAAAATTAACTGAACAATCTAAATGCTTCTGTGCATATTTTCAACATTTTAAATTATAGAAACCGGAAGTTGAGCGCGGTGTGTAAGTGAAGAAAGGTACGATCTGTTAAGAAATAGACTTCTATTCCCAATGCATTCAACGTCAAATCTTAAGTTTCATTTCGATGCATCAATTTGTTCGCGAGTTATCCGGGGAACAAAATTCTTAACATACACATTACACACAACACACAACACACATACGACATAGGACATCATCGCCAAAATTTGCAAATAGACTCTCCTGGAGCCATTTCGTAAAGATTCAAAGATATCTCAAATTTCTATTTTCGACAGATTACTATACTTTCCTTACACAATGTGTGTAATTAGAAAGTAAAACGGCAACGACTGTTTGATGGAAAACCGCGTTTAAATGAGGAGAATGAAGTAAAAGCGAGAGGAAGATAAGAAAGAGATAAGGACGATGAGAAGTGATGGAAGCAAATGCAGACGTTCCCATGACGTTCCACCGCTGCTGTTCGTTCATGTGCGAGAACGCAACAGAGTGAAGGATTTTGGAGAGAGGGAAACTATGCAAGCTATGCTCAGATTCAATTAATGCATCTCATTACCACATTGCTTCTACAATGATCCGCGTAT
The DNA here is from genome assembly GCA_002313205.1 of Laupala kohalensis. Taxonomy (NCBI): domain Eukaryota; kingdom Metazoa; phylum Arthropoda; class Insecta; order Orthoptera; family Trigonidiidae; genus Laupala; species Laupala kohalensis. The sequence goes on along the minus strand of NNCF01126410.1, from coordinate 616,511 downwards.
TCTGTGTCGAGCTTCAATGGAGACTGAATACAGTACGCTCATTGTCAGTTATTCACAGTTTACTGAATATGATAATATCCAAATCCATTTTATTCATAATATTTAAAGTATTTCTTCATAGGTATTTAAAGTATTTTTTTACCATGAGCACGACTATCAAAATATTTTGTATTCAACATAAAAAATACAATTCTTTAGTTAAGACTCTTCTCTGATTTTTTCAGAAATGAATAAAATGTCTGTTTATTGGTTAGCAAGAAATATTTCAATGTCATGACGATGTCATAACAGATCTATGAAATTCCAAGCTGCTACATTTATGTTCTTCTCGATTAAATTTGAAAAAAAAAAATCATTTTCAAGCTTTTGGACAGGTTTCTCAAAGTTGCTTTAATTGATCACTGTCTTGATCGACATGATTGTAAAACAATTGCCTATTTTTATAACAACTCATTCTTTTCATGGTATTTTCATAATCTTGACACCCTTACGGAGGAACTTTTTGTGATAATACACATGTGTCAAAAGCACATTTTTACTCAATATCGGCCAGTGTTCATCTCCGTACGTTGACCCACTATCCAGAACATCCTCAATATCATGTTTCCATCGGTGAGATAGTACCTACTACGACAACGTTCGCATTGTACTGTTTCAAGTTTCATTTGTACTTCAGCTTTTAGACTGTATTCAGTGCGGGCAACCCTTCAGAACCGTACGAATGCGTAACAATCCTTATTGATCTCCGGTTTCATTTTTATAAAAAAATGTGACAGGAGTTTATCTGGTTAATTGTGAAGAATCCTTGATGCTTTGTCAATCATATAACGAATGTTTTCGTAGTTACGAATATGTACGCCCATAGATGACATGCGTACTAAATATGTTTATTGGTCGTCAAGTGTTTATACTACGAAGTTCTCTTTTTGAACATTTTTCGTATTGTCCGTGTAGTTCATACCATCTGTGGGTGGCACAGAAAAATTATTAGTTTGTATATCGAAAATAAGATTGGGTACTCTGTCTCTGCCTTACCTTTCTGGTGCCCGTGGAGTCGAGGTCTTCTGGATTCGGTCTTGGGATTTGATGAAATGGAGATTTTTGCCGCGAAGATAGTGAGATCCACAGAAGTACTCAGATCCACAGAAGTTGTTTGATGACATTGTACGCATGTCTGGTTACGTTTGTTCAATTGTCACTGCATTACAAAGTTACTAAGGTATTGCCAGTGCAAGGCATTACAATGTGTTGGCGAGGGGAGTTGGTCCGAAAAAAGTTTTTTTCGTAAAAAAAATAGAAGTAAACATTTTAATCTTGAAATGCACCTCATGGGGATAGACTGATACTCGGTTGAATCTTGTATATCATTGGGAGTAGAAAACGAAAAACTGCAAACGCACTACCACTGAGGCCGTGGTCAACGTCATAAAGAGTGAAACAACAGACAATCCGTTCAGAGCGAAATATGAGAGTGAATTCGTTACTTATGAATATTTAATAAATTTTAACTCTGCATATATTTGGAGTATAATTAATAAGAATTAATTTTGAACTAGAACCTAACCCAATAGTCATGCGTGGTTATTGATGTTCCTTCTCACTCTCTTTCTCTCGTTAAGAGTTTATACACTAAAGAAAAGTTTATATAGTAAAGATAAAGAAAAAGATGTTATGACTTATCATAAGAGAAAAAGTTGTAGGTATTTATAAACTCGAGCTGCAACATATAATAAATCTCGTTAGTAACTCTCTCAATGATATAAGAAAACTTTCCAAATAGAGGGTTAGTTTTAAACGATAACCATAATATTCATTGCTAAATATTACTTATTGTTTCTCTTTAATCAATGTTCTTTATAAATAGGAAATAAGTTCAAGTAAATAGAATAAAGAAATCCAGCAATAGCCTGTATATTACTCTTGCTGTCCTATGAGGATTAATATGTTAACACGATTCTCTGGTCAAGTAGCACGACTTCCTACAGAAAGGACAATTGACCCCCTATGACCGTACGGGTGTCTTCGAGGGAAAGACACTAACTCCAGCTGCGTACAGTCTCGATTGTTATCGTACCCATTGCCCATTACAATCCAGACACGGCACAAAACGGAAACGGAAGCAGTGACGCTGATGGCGTCGACTTCCGCTGAGAACGAAACCACCGCAGGAGTCAAGCGACTCACCCGGAAACCGGGCACCCCGCGGCGCGGTCATCTTAAGACAAAGGTCTCCAGTTATTAAGTTTCCCACAATACCTCGGTCCCCAGTGTCCGGCGCGCGATATTACATTCAGTACCTCCCCTTTCTCCCCGCACTCCTCACTCCCACCCTGTATAGAATCTTGGGCGTCAGCTCAGAGTGTCCACAAGAAAGGGGAAAGGACCTTCTGGAGGAAACCCCAAGGACTCCCAAGCTCCCGTCGCCACAGGGCTCGCCATAATACCCAGCATCTCGACCAGCATAGTACACATTCTCGCCGCCCGGGGCGCGCCATTCATTACAAGGCTCGAAGAAGAAGAAGCAGGGTGGGCGACACGAGCTTCTTACGCGCTGCTAGCCCTGCGTTCAATGAGCGCGAAGGGCGGCACAGTGGGTAAGTGAAGAGGAGGGCGAACGGCCCCTTGTTCGCGCGCCGGCCCCGGGGCTAATTCCTCATTATCCCCGCCCCCACGACGGTGACGGTGGGGACGGGGGAATAAGGCGGGCGCCGGAGGCAGTGAGGGGGACGCTGTTAGACAGTGTGAAGCGAAGGGCGCCGGGGAAAAAGGGCCGAGGACCCTGATGCAGCTGGCGCGCGCCGCCTTCGCGATCGATGGATCGCCTGGCACCCGCTGCCCGTCGCGGCGGCTTCCTCTACCCCCCCCTCTACTTCTTTCATTGAGCAGAGTGAAGGTCACATATTCCACACTTTAAATAATTATACATGCATCAAATAAACATATGAAGAGAGAAGAAAAAAATAAAAGAAGAAGTATTATAAAGATGAATGACTTTGTGGTAAACGGGAGGATCTGATGATCGATGATAAAAATGAAAAATAAATAAATGAAACAATACATCAAATAAATCAAGATTTCTTGTACTAATACTCTGTTAATCAATTCAAATGAAAAGAAATATTTGTAGAATCCGAATTTTACCCGTTCGTAGACCACACAACATTGTCTTTCTTCAATGAGAAGACTAATAGAGTGTAAAAAACATAAATGTGTATAAGTGAAACATGTCGTTGACATTGTATAAATCATAATCCATACGGAAAATATCACTTATAAACAAATAATTTTCACAAAAATATTTCTGAATTTTTAGATCATTGATTAGGATTAACTTCAAAGTCAGCAAAAATTCTATTAATTCTAATACCACAATTACGCAAGGTGCCGTAGCTTTTACATTGAATTGGACTGTATCATGATAACAAGCTCACGAGAAATCTTAAGATAGGAGATAAACCCTCGGGGATACTTAGCTTTGCACTTACATGGAATAAGTTTGATGAAGTGATGAGAAAAAAACCTGATGTCACACTTCTTTTTATTTTTACTACCATAAAGATATCCTGAGGGAAAGAAGATGGATTTAAAAAGAAATTTTAGATCACTATCCCACGTCGTTTTTTGTTGGTTGTAATAAACAATATATTAAACAGAACTTTCTTAAGTAGCAAGTGAAAATTAAGTAATTATGAAAGACATAATGACTTATTTAGATATATTTTTCATATAATTGAACGGAAGAAATATAAACTACATTTTCACAAAAGAATTGTTTTGGTAACGTACTAGTATTATTCAACCAGAATATAGAGTGTGACTAACTAAAAACAATAACTTAGAACGTTTAAACATGCAAGATTGACACACTCACTTTTCTGAGAACACTCAAAATTCCAAAAGTAGTATTAATTTCATATAATCATTTTTCTCCAATTTTCTCATTTCATTAACATATCTATTTGAAAGAAATGTAAAACCAAAATATTTGCTCCAGATAGTAAAGTTTGGCTTAATGTTATGTGTCAAAAATTTATATTAAAGATCGAATACAAATGTATATATACCACAAAACATTTTGACAATCTGCAAAGGTGTATTGTTGAATTCAAATAATTTAGTGTCTCATTCATTTACTTACCGATTTTGGATAATACACTTTCTGTCTATTAATCCTTTTTTAACACATTTTCACACTCGTATTTTTTTGTACTCGAGTAAAGCGCAAATATTTTGCTTTAAGGTGTCCAAAAGGGTTTCTAGGCAAACTGACGAACTTACTTTGAGATGTTAAAAATGAACGACCGCTGAATCTGACTCATATTTGGCATTTATAAACTTCTTGCATGAAATAAAGTTTATAACGTAATATTATATCAAGACACTTTAGGGGCTTCTTTTGCTTAACGATAACAAAGAGTTTTATGTTGTAAGGGAATTAAGAAGTGTACTTCTCAGGGTAGTACTAGCGTAAGTATTATTAAATCACTAAGATATTTGAATTTTGCATAAATAAACAAAGTAACATGAACTTCTTGTGATTTCAACTAGAAAAACGTACCTCACCAGTCATTTAAATGAAACAATCGCCATTGATGAAGTAGTACATTGCGTCTTGCGATAAAAAAACATTTATTTACAAAATAGACCTTCTTTTAAATCACAAAAGTAATTCAAGTTTCATCACTTTTATCGTAGGTCACCGGACATTTGAATAAAATATTTTAGTTTTTCCGAATTGAGATGCATAAATTACGAAGTAATCGGCCACCTAAAATTTCACATGCTCTTATGCATTTCAAACGAGTTAAGCGACTTCCTGAATATTGTTTGTAGAATACTATTAACTGATATATACAAATTATATCATACTTTTTACTTCGTTATTATTCATACTGTTGTTTTATAACAATTAGAACAATTATACATTCAGACAGTGATTAGACTAACTTGGAATGATGGTCCTCACATTTTCCATATATAAAATCATAGGTAAATCATAGATAATTTATATAGTTTATTAGGTTTTATTCGAAAATGTATTGCTATTTTTTGATAAAAAGTATTATTGAATAATATTAAGTTATAAAATATATTACAATATATTTTACATTTGGAAATACATATATTTCTCTGAGATAAAAGAGCAATGATGAGGAATCTCACGATGTATTAATGCATTATCGGAAAATGAAGAGGGGTGGGCGTATGCTGGTTCTTCAACAGAGTAGAGCCGCGGGGATTGGGTGGTGGTGGGAGGGGGAGAGGTTGAGAAGGAGAATGTGGTGGTCTCTCTGGAACGAAGCTCGTACATTAACGTCGCAGGCGATGGTGGCGGCATCTACTTCCGCTGCTCCCTGTCGCTGCGGGGGTAGTATTATCTCCAAAGGATATGGACATCTCAGAACGAATAAAGTGGAATAATGGAGAGAGACGTAAGGGAGTGAACGAATACAGCGAATTATGGAGGATTTAGATGAGGAGGATGAACTATGTGGATTTGAGTGGAAAGGAAAAGCATATTGAAGCAGAGATGTGAAACAAGGATAGAGGCTGATGAACTTCCGATGGGATGCCTTGTTCTCTCGGGTTAAGGGCTTCCGAAACACTTCGGCCTCCTTGGGTGCCGCGTGCACCTCACTTCACCTGCGGTTCCACACATTTCCTCTCTAATGCATGTTACCCCCTTGATTTACCCTTTCTTCATATACCGGACATTTATGTTTAATTTAAGGTTACATTGCAATCCAAAGTTACTCGTCGGTTTAATTGCAATATTTTCGACAATCAGGTATTATAAGAAATAAAATTGAAAGAGATTATGCACCCAAAAGCACTCAATTAATGGTATAATGTTTAACCCTTTAAAGCATATGGGTCACCGGAGTCCGAACAATGTCCTGTCTTCCTAGGTACTTCCTAAAATTCCTCGTAAGTGGAACAGTACCTCAACATTACAGAAATGTTGGTAATATTAGTATTACTTAGTTTAGGATTTAAAGCAATGTGATTAATCATGTCGATTCATTTATATAAAAAGCTATATTAGGGTCATTACATGTGAAATCAAAAAAAAATTTCTAACTCACCATCTCAGATTTTGATGAAATTTTGCTCAATTATTCTCCTTACATGAGTAGGAAACATCAAATTTTAGATAGTTATCATTTACCATTTTCTCTTTACAGGCTTTCCAAAGTTTCGAATCTTCGCAGAATTGTTTTGCAAAAACTCGGTTGTGCATGGGTAAGATGACCTGGATGTATTTACATAGAATGAAGTGGTTGTGAGAAGCGCTTCTTTACGCGATATTATAAGCAGGTTCTAAGTTATATTTTCAAATGAAACCAATTTTATTATTATAGGTATGTACTAATAAATTTAAGTTATAGTTTGAGAACATAAAATAATTTTTTAAATGTATAACGGACATTTCTGAATTTGGGACACTGTTCCCCAGAGTGCGTCAAAGGTAACAACGAATTTCTCAGGCACAGGAGACCGTGCAAGTAATGCAAGACCTGCAATGAATCATCTGAATTATAATCATTGTTTAGTTCAACCAAGACGCAGACGACGGATACTGATGTCGCTAAATCCTCTGCATGGAACGTACGTCAGACAACAACGTATTTTCGACGTCAGAAAACGACCATTTATCAACATCGCCAACTCCTCAGAATCCAACTGTGAAACGACGTTGGAGAACGATGTACCTTCGACGTCGAAGTATGTCAGAAATTCAGTGTAGTTTATAGACTTAGATGAAAAATACTACTAACTGTCGAAACTTCATTACTCCATGTTACTTATCACCATAAATTTAAAAAGTACGTCAGTTTCAAACTCATCGATAGGGCATTGTAACATAAAATAACGATAATCGGATATCGTAAAAAAGGTTCAATGGTCTATATTGAAACAATAAATGTATGAATTAACTTCATCAGAAGTTCCAGAACGTGAGTCAGCGAAAGGAAGAGATGTGTTTAATGCAAAGTCATCGGAGCAACAGAACGTAAATATATATAGCAAATGCCAAAATATTGTATGTTATTCCAAAGATAAAAATTGTATTTTTAATATCACAGCTTTTGAATAATAATTAACATTATCTTTGATGTTAACACGTGTAATTTCATGAAAAATCATTTCAGAAAAATGTTTACCTTTGACGCATACTAGGACAAATATGTCCCAAATTTGAAAAACCCGTAACTTAACAAAAATAAATACTTCACATCTCAAACTTCAATTATTGGTATTCTTGTGGCATAATTTGATACAATTACACAAAAATCACATTATCTAGGTCCTATTTTCGTACATGCGTTAAAGGATTAATTGATGATTATTGACGAGAGAAGATATGTGTTATAATAAGTTACAAAGTTATTGTAAAGTACTAATAAAGCGATTGAAGTGAAATAAAAGCAAACCCTTTTCGTCATTACATATCTCACTATAATTAATTTCAAGTACTAGTAAAGAAAAAGGAAAAATATTTCTTAAACTATTTTAGGCATGGTTACAAAACAGGATGGAATTGAATAACAAAATCAATGGAATATCTCATTCTTTGAATTGTAACCTATGACTGAGAATACATTGTCTGGATATATGAATCGAATGGAAGACTACGAGAAATGATCAAACTAAATTATTTATTCAGTTGGTCAATGAAAAGAAAACGCAAATAGGTCCCATTATTGGAATAATTTTATTTCTTCTTCATGTATATTCTTTAGTTTTTCCGTGGATCTTCCTCAAATAAGTCCAGCTCACTAGTGTGTCGTGACTGAATAGCTAGTGTTGCACGAGAAACTTCGGACTAATATGAATTAATTCAGGTAAGAAACTCCATTATTCTAGCAAAAAAATGTAAAATTGAAATTCGATTTCAATAATTAACATAAAAGAATTAGGTAGATAATTTTGTTTCCAAAATGCAGAAATCCAATACAGCTTCAAAAACTGGACATTTGATCATGTTATTTCAAAATATTGTAAACAAATTCTCCTAAAAAATCATCTCCAAGACAAGAAGATTCATTTTACCTTGATGTTCAAGTAGCAGAGTCTGTTCGTAGAAATGTATCGTGCAGCCTTTGTCTATTAATTTGTAATCGCTTTTATATTACGTTGCATTAATATGTGCGTAATACGAATATATTTTTGAAAATACGAGGTTCTCTCAAACAGGAAATTTATAGTGACATTGTTCAAGAAAATAACGAATGTCGATAATGTTAGATCCGAATCGATTACGAAATTCTCCTTTCCAAATTGCATTCTTTAGGCATTCGTGGACTTTCACATCAATCGTTAACTTCTTATTTAAAAGATACATATCAACAGGTAGAAATATCCTATACTAAAAATAAAATACTTGAGCGTTGTCTTTCAGAAACAAAGCCACTTACGTGGAGTACTCCAAGGATCAATTCTCGGCCCTATACTCTTTTTATTGTAAGTGAACGACATGTCATCATCTACATCAGATCGCAAAATGGTTCATTTTGCTGATGTCACTAATTTACTGTGTAAGCACGCCAATGCTCAAAAAGTTTTGTCTAACCTTTCGACTTGGTTCCATGCAAATCGTCTCATTGTAAACACTGACAAAACAGTGTCTATGTCATTTCACAATAGTATCACAAAATCTTTACCCCAGGTTTCTCTTTCTTTAAACGGAACACAATTAAAAACTGTTACAAATACAAAATTCTTAGGTCTCCATATTCAAGACAACCTCAAATGGAATTGTCACATTGACAATCTTAATTCCCAATTAAGCAAATTGTGTTACGCATTCCGAATCTTAGTTAACGCAGTTAGTCCACGTATTTCCCGTTGCGTATATTTTGCAAACGTTTACTCCCATTTACGTTACGGCATTACCTTCTGGGGTAATTCCGGTCAGAGTATTCAAACTTTCAGAATTCAGAAGAGGATAGTTCGGATAATTTGTAAATCTCACCCCCGAAACTCTTGTAAACCTTTATTCAAGGAATTAAATATCTTAACACTTCCCTGCATTTATATTTATGAAACGGTCGTGTTTGTTAAGACCGAATTACTGAAGTGCCACCCTTGCTTTATACGAAACAGTCTCGTTCACGAACACTATACACGCAATAGTAGTAATATTCATCGCCCTAGAGTGTCAACCACTCTTTGCCAAAAGGGACCATACCATTCGGGAATCGTTCTATATAATTCCCTGCCCAAGAATATAAAAGATATTATGAAATTGAATATCTTCAAATCCGCGGTTAAAAACTACCTCCTGCACCAGTGCTTCTACACTGTAAAAGAATTTATTGATTTTAACAAAAGTTAAATTCGTCTTGTGCTTTATCACGCCATTGCTGTAGTACTTTTTAAACAACTTATAACAATTTCAAAAACTATTTTCTTGCATGATTGTGTTGTCTTATGGCTCATATTAATTTAGTTTTATGTGTACTCAACATTGGCACGTTTGTGTACATAAATTCTGTAGCCCCATCCTGGCCCGGGTTTTTCTCCGGTTTTCCTTCGGGTAGAGGCGGATTTATCATACAGGTTCTCTAGGCTTTGTCTAGGGGCGGGTCTATTGTAACAATAAATCGTGAATTTAGTGTTATTTCAATTTTTAAGCACTATACTCAGAATAATCTATAGTTCGATAATAACTTACATGTAATTTTTTGCTTAAAATTACAAACATATTGACATTCTATTAGTATTATAACTCGCAGCTAACTTTTTATCTTATCTAGGAATTTTTGCTGAATTTTTTGAATCCGCCTAGGCCTTAGGGCCCTTGATCGGAATTGATGGGATGGTCCCTTGCTTGCTTCCGGAGAGTAAATTAGTTTATTGTCCTCCACGTGGTTATGCGCAGTCTGTACTGTTTTTTGACAATAAATTTATTATTATTATTATTTTTATTATTAGAACTGACTAAGTTACATTATGGACAAAAAGATATATCACTTTATGTAGAAATTATTAGAAGTACTGCTATCATAATCTTAAATCAGCAAAAAGTTCGGTAACTTTTACATTATTAATACACTGATTTCTTGTCCTATTTTTGCTTAGATTTGGAAAAAGTTATACTAATTTTTTCTTCCTTGGCTCTATGAAGGTAGCATCCATTTCTGAATCATAGCGCGCTTTATGAAAAATGAATATTTAAAATCGTCCGATGGTTTTAATTTCCTATTAGATTGGCCATAGCAAATTAAAAGTTTCAAATTTTAAAGTTCTTGTTAATTGAAGACGGGAAATAGATTACATTTTTTAAATTAAATGCATACAAAAATCGTGAGGTTAAAATAATGGTCATTTTTTGAAAAATCTTTTTCAACATGTTTTCAATTTCATGCAAACCTGCATAAAATTATTTATGAGTACGTATACCACCTTTGCTTCCTAAGACGACGCATTCAAGTAAATAAGAATTTAATAAATAGTTAACATGCTCCGGAACCAGTGGCGCATTCAGAAATCAGGTGCCTCAGGAATTTCGAGGGAGAGTTTCAACTCCCTTCCATCTTCGACTCTCCCTCCGTCAAACCTAATCCCGCCAAATGTATTTTACTCATGATAAATATAAATTTAATTTTTAATTTTTAATTTCAATTGCTTACGTTTCATTTCTATAAAACACGTATAGGCTTTGACTAGAATTATTTTATATATAATCAAGGTAACAGATAGTTTTCAAATTCGTTTCTCGCAAAACTATTCTATTATTTCATCAAAATATAGTTCATATATTCAAGAAAAACCAACTTTCACCTATTCCATTCGAGAATCAAACGTGTATTATCTATTCGCAAAATCAAAGATCAAAAATATTAAAAGAAACTACTTTTAATCTAAAATAAAACTGGTTTCCTCAACTTTGACAAAAATGTTAGACTGAAAATGAATATTTTAATTCAATTTAATAATTTCTACTGATACAAAGACTATAAAATTATTCTTTATTTTTATGTAGAAATTTTTATGAGATTGTACGTTCATTCAATTATCATTTTTGTAGGCGTATTTTCCTAATTTTTAATTATATTTTTCACGTCTAAAAATAGCACATTAGTTTGTAAGAATTTTGAAAACATAGATTCTGATTTCTTTTTTCTTCATCTTAATAATTTGTGCCCCAGAAAATTTTTCGCTCTCGGTGCGTGCTCGGTGTGGGAATAAAAAATTATGTCTTTTTATCACAATAGGATGTAAATTGTGTGTCCAAATGACATGAAACTTTTGGTAATTTTAAAACAATTAAAGTTTATATGAACAGTTGCAAAATACAAAATTAATTAAATATATTTGTGTTTGACAGTGGGAGCATTGTAGTGGATAGAGTAGAAATACGTACTTCATTCAGAATATCTGATAACTAAAGTGTGTAAGGAAATAAGCATAATAATATAAAAATTTTCGCACAAACACAAACGCACGTAATGCATGTACATTACATTATGAGATTTTTAAACATTAAGAAAATAACAACATTAGCAAACATTTCTCAAAAATAATTATATCTATAATGATTCAGTTAAAATGTGATAGTGATTCTAATACTTGCTAAGAAACATTAAAATGAATGATGTAATGAGTAATGAGTCAACATATAATTTACGAGTTAACAGACTAATTTTGAAATGATTTTTTTGTGTGGGGGGGGGGGGATTGTAGTGATAGATGCATAGGTGAGTGATGATGACAATAATCTATATTTGCAAATATGTTGCCCAATGAGAAAAGCTATGATGGATACTTAGAAGCCATCCAGCAGAGACCAATCAGAGTGCCAAGTCGGTGTCCATAGTACATTGCTTTCACGTGTGCAGATGGCAAATGAGAGCAAATGACCGACGACAGCGTAATTGGCGGAGCCGCGGGCGAGGTCGGCGAGGCCATTTTTGTTTCATGCCGAGGATCCTCCGCAGCACGGGAGGTTTGTCGGGCGCCTAGGGCTGCGTCGCCCGATTTAATTATTTCCGGAATTCTCTTCTAATTAACAGCGATTGCACCCACACTCAGCCTTCGGGTCGAGCGACGCCTCTCGGCGAGCCAAGGGCGCTGCGCTGCTGGGGCGGTCGTCGTCGTCGCCGCGAGCTGCTGCTGCCGCTGCTCCCGTCGCCGATTCTACCGCTGCGACGCTCACGGCAATGCAACCAACCACTGTAGAGCCTCGATGGCATTGTGCAAATAAAATCCTTCGATTATTACGTTCGTGTTTTCAGTCATATTGCGATGAGCTTGATAGAAGGTTCGTTGGGTAATGGGTCATCTTCATTTAGCCTTCAGTGTCATTTTATATGTTAAAAATTAATAATTTTGTAAATGTAACACTAAAATTGTTATAATGTAATTTTTGGTTTATATTATTGAATATTTTTCTCCAATAATCATTCTTTGTTATTTTAACAGCTCATTATAATTATCATGATCCATCATTAAGCCCGGAACTCCCGAACTCTGATGTACTATCAGCAATATACAGTAGAGATACTTGAAAATTATCAATCTTGGTGCTATCTAGACGAGTCAGTACGCTATATTAAATTTTTACTCGTAAGGTAAATATGCATAATTTTCCCTGAAAGTCCTATACGAGTAATAGCAGTTTATTGAGGTAAATGTTAACAATGGTAGGTGAGCGACTGTTCTTGTGAAAACATGTATGTATCAAACTAAATGAAATTACGTGGAAACCAATTCAAACACTGTGAATTTTGCTAGTATTTTCTACTTTTTATTTTTATCTATTACAGCGTATTAGAAACATGTAATTTAATATTGAAACCAATAAAAAGTCAATTTTCTAAATAAATACTTGTAGAAATTCACTAAATTCTTATAACTGTATTTATCCTCTGATAGGGAACACTTAAAACATGAAATTCGGTTAAAAATAATTTAGTAGGTGAGGGAGTCTTCAAACCTGACACAGTTTGGAATAATGGATTGAACGTGGCTCAAACTCTACTGTGTTCATTCGAAACATCTCTCCAATTTTCGTAAAGCAAATACCCGCAATGTTTCTAGTACATCCATTCGCGCCCATAGCCACTGTGTGAGAAGGGTAGCATCCACCGCATCGACGCCGGCGCCAGCATCGCCGCGAGGATCGCTTCCGCATGCTAATGTCCCAGGAGGACATGGCTGCCGGTACCGTCGCGTATAAAACTTGTGAAATCCTGCGGGGTTCGAAAGTAGCGATGCAGGGTGCGCAAAGGACTATTGAGGTGTGGGCTGAGGAAATGACATGTCTGCTGACACAAGAAAATGAGTAACTGCAAATATATTATATTTAATGAAATGGTGTCACCGTTTTGACATTCACCATGTTGTGGGAGGTGGGAGAGGCAGAAAAGATGCAGAAGTGGTGAAACCGGTTAGGTGATGAGGGTGGATGAGGCAATAGTACTGGAGAAGGCTGCATCAGTAGCGGCCGCGAGACAGCACCGTATTAACTAGATGATAATGCTATGCCACAACGCTAGGGATAACAGGCAGCGTAGCAAAAAGCAGTTTCCAGAAGAGCGTGTAGAGCCTTCACCACTCTTCCCCGACCCTTGCCTCAGCCACAGCAGCAGCCGCCATCGTGGAGTAGTCGCTGGCTGTGGGGCCCAAGTTTTAATCCGGGACTGCACCGCAGGAGGCAGGGCAGAGGTGAGACTGGCGTCGCTCGCTCGCGGCTGGCGAGGGTGTCGCTGGCACCGGCGACGACAAGAAACGAAAACAAGTGAAGCGCGTGTCCCGCCACTACGATGGTGCGATCTCAGGGAGCGAGCGAGCGAGCGAGTTTGGAGTCGTGTCGGATCAACGGGGATCTGGAAAGAATTAAGAAGTTTCCCCTGAGGCCCGCAGGCTGCCTGATTAGAATCGAGATATTTAAATATTTTGCCAATAAAACATAATCCAAAAACACACCAGGGACACAAGTTGTTCGACATAGCACGATCCTCAATACGGTCGGAGTGCTTTCCAGCACTCTGTGTTGGTCGATACTCTACCGAAAGGTTAATTTCAAAAGCGACTAAGAACTTAATAAAAAAATTCTATGTAAAATTTAATCTTTCTTTTAATATTTATTTATAATGTTAGGCTCTAGTTTATATGTATCATTTCAATCAAGATTTAAGTTTTAGATCTTCTTTTTGTCGTTAAAATTAAATACGTGTTAGGCTATATAATATATTCAAGATGACATATAATTTTAGAAAGTAATACAAATCTGTAAATAGATTCGTCGTGAAGTATATTAACTGATTGTAATTATGGAAAGAGTATTATTGATAGAAATGATGTAATATAATGAGAGTAAATTACTTATTAAGAGAAAACGTGGAAGAGAGTAATAAGTGTTAGAATGTGAAAGACAGATCCACAAATTCCTTGAGCACTATTCATATTCCCAAACCCTACAGAGTGAACTCGCCAGTCCCACCAGAGCGAATGAATGAGACCGGCCACGCATGCTGCCTCTGCAGCACTCGCAAAAGGTTCAACAATTTCTGCTCCAACAAGTTGCGAAGAAAAACATCTCTGGGATTAGCCTGTAAGCCGCTTAGCCCTTGGCGGGCGATGCCATCTCCCCGCGCCATCGTGTCTCCTCCCTCGCCAACATCCAATGGGAGCGGCGTAAAAATGTGTCGTCTCTGCATAAAAATGGTATGACGTGAGGAAGGTGTTAACAGGAGTGTAAGCCTCGGGAATCTACTCCTCGACTACATCAACTTATCTTCAGATGAACTTTCACATTCTCAGCTAACTTACGAGAAATATTTGATATTACTATTTAAATGGCTCTTCATGACATTTTAAAAAATATTTTCAAAAATTAAATTTATGTTCAGATTTTAACTGTACAAACAATAATAGTACTGGATTTTTCTGTTTGCAGAGAAGAAAGGTTTCGTAGACTCGGGGGACCTTTTTCTCCAAAACATAATCCAAATAATCTGAAGTTATACATTTTATGGAAATGGTTTGCGTTTGAGTTGTGGTGTTTTCATAATATATTGAGAAAATATGGATAAGAAACAAGAGGTATTCATGTTTTAAAATCGAAAAATATTTAAAGGATTAAAATTAAACAGAAGGGTTAGTCCAAATGAAATCATCCAATGGGCATTGCTGCATTATTTCAATTTATTTGTATTCATATATTTTCAGTTTTTATATATAACTGGGAGTATAAAACTTTTTTTTTAAATTTTTGCCGCTACCACTTTGGCTTCCAGCAGTCATCTTTTTGAAAAGCACGAGTCATTCGTGTAGTTTGCAAAGGTTATTGTCAAATTAAATATCTTTTATATTTAATAAGAAATCTGTTTGACATAAAACCATTTCAATTTACATAGAGGTATCTATAATAAATGTCATGACCAAATATTTGTATGGAATTCGTGCTAATACATTTGATAAAGAAAGAGTGAAGTCTGAAAGATAAAACTTGAAATTTTCACAAAATTATTTTATTCTCCAGTACCCAACATGTAAATTTTTATCATTATATTTCATGACATACTACGTTAAAAAGAATTTAAATATCTGGAGTTTTACCATTCACACAGCGAGTAAAACTAAATAATATTATCTATCCCAATGCTAATGTTGGAATTAGTTGTGGGTCACTACGATAATATTATCCGATAATCTATATATTTATAAATACAAAATTTAATAAATAAATAAAATATTTCATATACAGGTAACCTTTGCCAAATATTTCACGTGTTTCTCAATAAAATGACAACTAGAAGCAAGAGTAGAAGCGATGAAAAACTGAAAATGTAAATTAAATATAAAGTAAAATAAGACAGTAACAAATTAGTTTTCATTGAATGTTTTCAAAAATTTTCATGAATATTTTAGACCATTTTAATGTAGTTTTTTCTAGACTTATATTATGTTCCTTATAACAAATAATGTATTTTTCATGTTTCTGACACACCCGGAAAAATTAACTGGTTCAAACTGTTTCATAAGAGTTCAAGTAGATAGAAAAGTAGATAAATTCCTAATGAAGGAATAATTTTGTTAACTATATTTCCCTTCAAATTGGGACGCAATGAAAAAAATTATAAAAAAGGTCTTACAAATTGTCGGTGAGTTACAATTTATTCCATCTTATGATACATTTATTTATTTTTCATATAAAAAAGAAATAATGTATACATGAAAATATCTGTATCAGGTTTTCTTTAAGACAAATTAATCGACTATTTAACATATTGAAAAAGTTTCCAATCTTTGTCGTTAAATTTACTCCACAAGGATTAAAACTTTCTATTTTATGATTAAAAAGGAAAAAATATTCCGCACTGTACAACAGACATTGCGCGAATGTTGAAATCAAATATTAGCTAATACTTTTTTCTCCAAGAATATTCCTTTGTTTGCTTTAGGACTGATACATTTCTGAGTGTTCAATCAATCAATTCCGTCTCTTATTCCCATTTCCAGTCTTTTTTTTTACAAATCCATAAAGAACGTAAAGAACTCTGGAGACGACAGCAGGAGAATACTCCCACACAAGCAGCCGCGCGCACAGATATGCAGCTCGCGAAGGCAATCGGCGCCATTTCGGAATTCCATTACCTTCTATAAAGCTCGCGGCATCCGAGCCAAATAAAAAAAGCCGTAATGCGCCATCTCTATGCTGGAGTCGTCTTCCGAGTCCAGATGGAATCATCAGAATCACTCAGTGTGTGCAGTGATGGCGGGCTAAAGGAGGAGGCGTGTGCTTCCCCACCACCTGCAGCAGCGGAGCAAATAGTAAATCTGGCGGTTTCTTCGAACGATTCTTCTTGGAGCGCGCAGTTAGCTGGCGCAGACGAGCGACGACCAAGAGAGAGAGAGAGAGAGAGAGAGAGAGCGAGGGCGTTCACAACAAATAGAGTTGTCGACTCCGCCGCGCCGCCTCTACCTCATTGCCAGCTATTCCCATGCAAACCGGACCCGCGCGAAATAATTGGCTGGCGCGAGGCGAAACTCATCATATTTCAAACTGCCTTCGCACGATGTACGAGAGCAGCGGCGCGGGCGAGCGATGGGACGGCATTGGGGGAGGAGGACGGCGGTCACACAGCACCAGAAGGAACCATGTGCACGGATGATACGTGGGCGACTGATACGTTGATAGGAGAGACGTTGACACGGGCATAAGAGGTGGCCTTGTGTTGGGAAACGGGTGAGCAGCTCAGTGGTAAGTGCATGGAGCAGAGAGAGGCGCGACGGGTGACTTATGCTTAGCGATTCCGTGCACAGAGTATTCGCCCACCAGCGCCTGCGAGGCGGCGCGGCGGCAGCACGAAACACTGCTCCTCCTTTTGGCGTAACGTAAGCTATTACATCTGACACAGGTTTCTTTGGGACGGGGTTCTCAGATTTGCGGTGTAGTGGGGTGTGTGAAGGAGATGGTAGGATGAAGAACGTGCCAGGGCGACAGAAGGGGATACAGAAAATGAATGGTTCTAAGTGAAGAGTAATTATTTTAGTCATACACAGAATTAGTGATCAGAACTACAGTATACCCAATAAATAACACAAAAGTATACACAACTTAATAATTTAAAAAATATAACCCCACTAAAGACGATGCATTTCAAATTCCCTCACATTTCACTAAAACATATTAACTTATTAAATTCAAATATTGAATACACCATTACATGTTTACTGTTGTGACTCTCTGGTCTGTGTGTTAAGTGATGAGTCTAAAAAGAGAAACGAATTTTAAGTTTTCAATATCACGCTTAACACAATCAATTAGGATAAATTGAAAGGTGTCAATAATAAGGCGTCAATTTATCATTCTTTGATAATGTTGCCAACATCCCACAACTACCAAGTACAATCAGTTATTGCATGTTTTCCACTTTGTTTAGAAATGATATTGATCTTAACTTACTTCCAACACTTGTATTTTACCGTATTTCACTCTTGTTTAATGCACTGGTTCGCTCCAACTGATTGTAGACAACACACGTCGCGCGTAGAGTTCAGAAATATAATATTATAATATTAACCAGGGTTATCAAACATGACCTGCGCTCACAGGTCAGTCACAGTATTGCGTCATTAGTACTCACATTTGACTGAGGGAACCAGTATGTAACTCAGAGGATAGTGTAGAACGTATAATGTTAGTGAACTATTCTTCGCTGCAAAGTATAGAATTCTGTCAGATTAATGCCAGTAAATGATAGCTGTAGATGTTATGTTGGATTGTTATTTTAGTTTTAGCGTCTTATCAATACATTTCATACCAAAGTTTCTTGAATATTTTAAATCGATTTTAAACAATACGCAGTAGTGTCTTTTGAAATGTTTTTTTTTCCTCGTTGAACGTATTCCCGTTCGGGCCAACTATGGAACAAACTATGAATGACGAGCCCTACTAAGTTTCATTTTAATATGGGTTTGCTCTTTAAGAGACTCATGATACATATTTAGGGGAACAACGCCTAGACATAATCCAGATTACCGCGCGCAAGTTTAAAACATTAGTTGTTCACTTTTATATCATCACAGTTATATGAACTGAGATTTTGAAGCGACAAACCACAATCGATTTCAGACCCTGCAACTCAAGCCCCTGCGGGATTCGAACATGAAGTTTCTCCGCGGCAAGCTCACTAGTCAAGAGCTCCAAAAAATCCAGAGAGAAATATATTAACATAAATGATGTATCTGTAATATATAGTAATGTAATATATAGTTCAAAATCGCGAAAGAAAATATGACGAATTTACTTCAATAACGTAAATCAAACGCCTGATTATTACGATCTACCATTTATCCATCATTTTAAATGATTAGAAATCGATGGGTGGGAATATCTCGAAAATCAGATGTTTGAAATTCTTTCTTAATTGAAGTAAACATTGGGAGTTTCTCTCTTCTATATAACCGATATAATGTTGTATAATTTTATTGACACACATAAGAGAATACCAAAGCTCAAACAACGTATTTCTGTAATTTAATTTTTACACAGGTGTAATTTTTATGTTGTTTTAAATAATGCAACCCTTAGTATTCTATCCAAAATAACTGTCTCGTGGGATGTTTGTGGGTAAGTTTATGTACTGGGACAAATAAACGCACCTTCATAATTTAGCGACATGTATTACAATTATTTTTCACTCTTTCACCGTAGTTTTTCGCAACTTCCAGCTGGTTTTTTCATGTGCTTATTGTGATATTTTCTCTTTCTGGTGGTAAACGCTCATGTTGTTATTTTCTGATATATTCTGATCATCTCAAGATATATCACAAGGTTTTATAGGGGAAAATTCTAAAATTGTGATACTGTGACAAGTGTACGTAATCATAAGTACAGATAGCATCGGTTCGGGTCGGTCGGGTTTTCAACAGAACCGAAAATCAACAGAACCAACCAAATTGAATCGCTTAAAGGGACGGAACGGGTCGGTCGGGTTGAGTCTGCTTCAGTTCGGTTTGAAAAATTGTTTCCAAAAAATAAGTCACTGTAAGTTTATAATCATAATTAAAAGGAAATAATGCAGGTTTAACTGAAAATTAAATTAAAATAAAAATAATTATCAAAAACGGATTACCTGTTTAACTCATCTAAATGTGACTAATTGTTAAAATGAGAATAAATAACTGTGCCTGATTTTGTATTTATATTCGTACTGGTATCTCCTCTGCGCACAAGAGGTGATTAAGTAATACAGTAAATGAGTAACGCAGATTCTAAACGCATTATTTTCAAATTGCTTTATTGAATATTTAATTATTTATATTTGCAATAGGATACTGTATTTTATCAAGAAACACTGAGAACCTTATTTTTTGGCAATATTTTCTATATTTTACTTCCACAACATTCATTTTAAACTTTTTTTCGAAGTTTTCTTTCGTGGAAATAATGCGTTTTGCCTTTGGATAACTCAAAGGAAAGTCATATTTATTTATCCGGTCTACCGTACCTAAACTATATACTATTTATACTACTACACTTATGTTACAATAAAGTATAGAATAAATAAAAAAGTGAAAATAGAATCCTTTACTATTGGGTTAAATAACTTAACAGTAAAAATACTTTATAGTTCACGATTAACATTAGCTTACGATTGCGACAGTAGATTTTGTTTCACATACATGTTATTTTTGAGAATTTTCGGTCGATTTCGGTCAGGGCGATTAATATGACCACCCCAAATCATAAGAGGACAAACCACCCACAAAACGCGATAACTCACATATTCACATAATTGTATTAACCTGCTGTATATTGTATTTATGTGTTTTAATTAAAGTTGGAACTGAAATTTATTGTAAGTATTAATATCAGCCAGTAAAATTAACACGATACGAACTCGAAGGTACAACGCTTACAACAAACAACTTCAAGCATAATAAACCAGAGGGAAAGGGGAGACACCATTTGTTTCCACACAAGTGTAAAAACGACCAAGACCTTTGATCTCCGCACAGTAAATATCTCTCAGATCGCGTCACACTTGATGAACACTCTTCCGCAATAATTGCTTATTTTTTTCTTTCCACTCTGATTCTTCTCCGCGAAGATGAAACACCCGAAGCGAGCGAGACGTCTGACAACAAGCGACTGTCCGTTACGCCGCGCCGACGAGCACATACGTCGCACCCCCTCTCCCGCGGCGACCAAAGTAGAAGCGTATTACAGAACATGGCGCGCTTGAGAATAAGGAAGGGCGTCACGAACGAAGGCTACGCGACGGGTACTGACTCCCAAGTAGGCTCGCAAGGGGGCAAAGTGGCGTGTGTCCATTGTCGCGTGTCTTCCTTCCTTCTCCTCACAGCCACCGCCGCCGCGGCGGGGCTCCCTCACTCACAGGACGTGCGCGGGTGCGCTCGCGGTGCCGCCCTCTCCGGGGCGATCAAAAGATGAACAGCAGGCATAAAGGGGTGGCGCGAAATTAAAGACGACACACGCGGGGAATGCCGGGGAAAAGATGAGGGTGTGGGTGGCGGCGGCGTTGGTCGTCGCTGACGGTGTAAACCTGCCATTGGTCGTAGCGTCACACAGGTGACGGTGGCGAGATACGATGCCACTATGCCCGTGAAGGAAGTGGTAGAACGAGTGACAAGCACCTCAAGGACGCTGATTGAGACGGGTCGTCGTTGGTGACGAACCTTCTGGTGTTAGAAGTAGCAGGGAGAGAAGGAGCACGGATGAGAGAAAGAGAGGGTTAGTAAGCGGCGGTCCTGGCGACAAGGGACGTCGCTCGCTGGGACTCCGAAACCACCTTTACCCTTTGAAACGCTCTCAGTCCCTCGTGCTCTTTCTCCACGCAGGGCACGCCCAATGGGGAGGTCGCCGCTGTCGAGAATATTACGTCACCCGTTTACACGTGAAGAGTTCCACAATATTTTACACGCCTGAAAAAGTGCTTCGTTTTCAAACTTCAAAACTCGCGTCGAACTAGTTTAGGGAATAGAAACAGAAACGTTTCTGAAAATTAATTATCTTCAAGTAGGGAATTATTAATGCAGTTGTTCGCATATCTCTCTTGATTGTTAAAAATAGGGAGATAATTCCTTTTAAGATACTGAGAATAGTAACGTCCTCTTGAAATACTCGGAAAGGAAAAGACAAGAATAACATCAACAAACAACGAAGTGCACTTACTAATCAACAAACTATATATACGTTAAAATACTGAACAATTAAAAAACTATAGAAAAATTTCAGTTGATAATAAAAGTGTATGAATTCAGCTCCCTGTCAAGGTGTAGTACCAGAACACAACACTAAGCGAACTAACTTCAGATACCTACACTATACAAGTTCGTTACTTTCTCCGCTCATTTTCGTTCAAATTAACTTAAAACAGATGAAATAAAGATAGTTTGTGACATACACACGTCATTCTTACATTTTTTTATTTCAGAAAAATGTATCTTACTGTTCCAATTACGTCACAAGAGAATATTTTGAGGATATTTAAATATAATATTATACGAGAAAAATAGAAAAAATTCTAAAAATGTGAATATACACTCATACATCGCGCGAAATACTATAGTCCCTATTGATCATTCATTAGTAGCTCCGAGAATCTAACCACATAAGTGTGACACTTACCCTGATGAAATCCGGTCAGCTAGCGATCTGTCGGTGTGCGTCAGAGATATACGACAGTGTGCGTTCCATGAGGGGAGCACCATCATCCCCCCTTCACAGTCCACACTCGCTTTCACGCGCTGTAGCCACCCTAATTGGCTGATAACTAAAATATGCAGCGATAAAAGTTGTATCTGCGGCAAGATTAAAAACAAACACAATCGCAATTTTTTTCCGGACATATGCGGAAATTATTTTTCCGAGCTCGCAGCATATTTATGGCGGTAGACTGTCTGAGAAATACCGTAACTCGTTAACTGCACAGCGAGCAAAGCAGCGTATGAAAAGTTAATAATCATTCTATTAAAAGCCATTTCATTTGGATAAAAAATCCAATTAGGGTGGGAATTAAATTCAGTTTGACTTTGGTCCACGTGGGCTAATGGGCATCAAGTCTACAGGAACAATGTTATTTCAAACTCCCATTTCATAATAATTGTATGATGAAATAATTATGTATTAATAAGTAAAAATTCTATTGGTATTCCTATCCTTTGAGACATCTATAATTTAAATTTAGGATGAAGAAATTCCAGAATATTTCCGATAAAAATTTAGCAATCGTTGATATTCTTTACAGGAATCAAAAAATTAAAAAGATGAAATCAACACACATTTTTTCTGAATTTTATCAACCTTTCTTGTCTAAAAGACTCTATTCTCGTATCACGGGCACTAACCAGTATTTGTGTCTTGAATACATTTTACTGATTGGTCAGCTTTAACATGTATAGAAACATTGCATTCATGTCTTTCTTCATAACTCTATCTTACTAATTGAAAGTGGGCGAAAACTTCACAAACATTAAAGAGAGAAACTTTTCTTGCTGAGAGTTAAATGTATCATATAGCTAACACGAATAAAAATTATTTATCTTCTCAAACCCTTTATTATATAAATAACCTCTTTATGTAAAAATCATCTATAAATATATAAACAAACATACTATAGATATAAATAACATTCTTAAGCAAATAACCTCATTATATAACACCTCCGTCATTGATAACAGATTGTTATGTAGGAACGTATAATAGGACCAAATAAGAACCCATAAAATTTCTAATAATATAAATAATAAATAAATATCTGTCCGATGTGGCTTTGTTCGGATGCTGCAGTTTTGTAACAAAATTGACATACTGTAAATAATGTAACATATGTTAAAAACAGTACTCATTAGGCACATCATGATGCAGGCAAAAATTAATGCAATACCTTAATTTCCAGAGTCGGGTACTATCTATGAATCATATATTTGTTTGTAACACTACCTGGAAGGCAATTTATAAATAAGCTCATACACAATAGAGAAATATATATAACTATATTTTTTTAATTATTATGTACAAGATTTATAATTGTAAACTAGTGAAAGAAAGTGAAATGAAATGTTTAAGTGTTAAAACGAACAAGAACATCTCGAAGATAAAATTTGATTACAAAATAATATAAAAAGAAGAATACATTTTGTGATTAATAAAGCGAGTCATTACACTATGGTTTAATAGTACGCCTGTTCAGCAGTAAAATACAAAAAAAAACAACTATCATTCAAATAATCAAAAGCACAGAAAAAGTTACAAATATTTGATGATTAAAATTGATGTATGGTAATTCATGTGTATGCATTGAAAAACATGGTAATAAATAAAAATATTTTCGATGAATCACGTAGACAAATACAATACGAAATTGAGACTAGGTATATATTTTGGTTTGAAATCATATGATGATACAAATTATGAAAAAAAAAATTTTTTTGCATTGAAATCTTGCAATTGAGAAACAACGGTCGAAGAGAGTCCTCTCTCGTAAGTACCCCTCACAATTTTCGCCAGTCATTCAAACTTCAAACCGTCAGCTGAGTGGACCGCAAAATGACACGTAACTTGTGAATGCCTTCCCAACTCTTTGTTACTCTCAGCGAGAAAAACACAACATAGCCAAAGCGACGAGTTTTGACGTGGTCACCGCTACGACCTCTCTACAAAGGGATATTGCTGAAGTTGCAAAAGCACTTCTTGGCCCTTCATAACGCTTCTAGTACATTTTTAATTTAAACGATTTTTTCTCCGCTCCGGACGAGGGTGCCTTTAAACACAATTAACCTCGCGATACATATTAGGCGAGCTGCGGGCAGTGGTGGTTCGGGGGGGAAACTGTTGTAGCGAGAACGAAGGCTACGGGCCCGAGGCGGCACAAAGCGCTCAGGCCGGCTAACAAGGTCCGCCAACTTTGCCGAACCTTAATTAAAATACTAATAAAGACATTCCTATCGTTTTGTAAGTTGGTAGCGGCGGGGCCGGCACGGGGGCTGTAGCACCGGTGGAGGTTCGGAGAGCGTATGTGACGGCTGCAATGGGGCATCGGAAGGAAAACGGGGGTGCAGCAGAGGACGTGGCCGAGCAGCAATTTGTGTAGCGGTCGTCCCGCAGACCACACACGGACCCGTCACCGCCACCGCCGAGTGGCTCCGCACCGGCAAACAAAGGAAGGGTGGAATGCACGCTTTGAAAGGACTCTTGCGGAGAGAAGGCGTACGTAGGCCGCAACGTCGGGCGGGTGTAGAGGTGCGGTGGGTTGAAGAGGGAGGGGAGAGGGTGGTTGGAAAAGAGTGGTCATGTTGTGACCTAAAGATGACTGAGGTGGATTCATTTGAGTTTAGGTAATGTTCGAAAAGCAGGTTATAACATAGAATACGAGTAGGTGACACATATGAGTGAAGAAACAAGCATTAACGTGTCAACAAATAAAGAAAGCGAGAACAGAAACATGGGGAAGTGAAATAAAATTTAACTGTTAGGTATATTATGTAGGTATTTAAATGATCGACAAGGGAAAAAAATGAAAGACTGCGAGAAACCGAATGACTTTGCTGGATGAGAGCAAGAAAGGTAGTGTAGAACTTATTACCAAGTAATACTTGAACGAGTCCACAAAACAAAATGTAAAAAAATAATCCTGTGCTTAAAATTCCTTTCTCGACCTCTTTTTCGTAAAAAAAACTTCTTCCACCATTCCTGCACGATGATTTACTTCTACACATGAATTCTCTTTAAGTGGGAATTTTTTGGAGTGAATGTGGACGTTGCATTTTGGACAAAGTTCTCTAATCACGTCATTAAGGACTTCGAACAAACATTTAGGTTTCTGACGTTCATCTCATTGTATTTATATCTACTGTACTTCGTTCAAGAATTAGGATCGAAAAAATTATAGAGTACTATGAAATAATACGCGCACCAAAGGCTGGAGATGTGAATCACATGTAAGTAATTCATGCTTGTAATTGTAATTTCAAACTTCCTTTCACTGATACTATCACTATATTTCAACAATATCTGGGTGCTTATCAGGCGAGAATCAACGAGGGCATAGAGTAATAAAAACTTGCTTATAAGTAGCTGTTCAGATCATCATTGCTTATCGCGTAAGGGAAAATGAAAGATTTAATAGAAGATATGTGTAAACAGTATGAAATACGTTTCGTAAATGTTTTGGACGCAAGTTTTACTAAGTTTACACAATGAAAACTAAGATTTAGCAGGTGAGTGTCATAAGTTTATAAAATGAATAATCTATATAAAAAAAATTAAATGCTGTTCGTTGGTAAGCGAACTTGAGAACGGCAAGACCCATTTGGCAAACTTAAAAAAAAATGTTCGTAATAGTCAGAATAAGGGTTTTAGGGAAATAAATATTGAAAAAATTGACTGGAAAACTGGAAAATTCTGGAAAAACAAAGTACATTTTTCTACGGGATGTTTGTATGAATTCAAGATCGTAAATCACTATTCGAACTATGGATATGCGTAATTCTTTTTTTGTTTTGTTCGTTATGGTCCTGGAAAAGTTTTCAGGAAAAAACAATTCGGGACAATTACAAAATATAAGTCGGAAAATTCGGACAAACTGCAAAAATTATAATTCTTGTATGTTCTCTCGATCATAACTGACGATAGGAACGACATAATTCGTTGATTCTTTTTTTGTTTTGTTTTTTCAGTTTTTTGGTTGAATTGTGATTCTGTGTTAAGTTCATCGCAATTCAGAAATACGTTTTTTTTTCATTTTTACTTTGTTTACACATTTAAAACAGCTTCACAAATTTACAAAACGATCATAAACAAATTTATTGAAATTTGGACAGGTCAACGTCTTTCGGGTGAGCTAGTGGAATATAAATGTTCTTAATACATCGAGATCTTGGAATTACACACATTGGTCGATAATTTTAATAAATATCAATCTTCAATACGTAAATTCGCATAAGCAGTAATATCTTATAAGGAGAAAGAAAATATATTTTACCAGGCTACGTAAATGTAGAAAATAAACAAGCGAGTTGGAACGTGGTGTGAGAGTGGGAGAGGTTGACGAGGGTTGAAACGCCTTGACCTGCCGCAGGCGGCGCTTCACACGCGTCAGTGCTCAAGAGCTCCACAAGTAATGCATAGGTGAAGGCCCGTGGCCCTCAGCAGCCGTAAACAGCGCCTCCACCACCATCTCCCCTTGCATCTCCATATTCCTTGTTTCCTTCCACTAGCTTCCTTACTCCTTGCTGCTACCCCTTGGCAGTTGTTATTCCTGCCTAACGAAGTGGTCATAGTTCCAGCCGCCACCGCGTTCAGACTTCTCACAACAATTGGCATTCCTGACTTCACCACGCGAATGTTAGAGATAGGTTCAAGAAAACTGATTGGCCGTCATTGGTTACTTACCTTTCAAACCTACCATTGATGGACTTGTTAATCTGGGAGTCTGGAGATTCTTCAAATTTTCTACATTAATAAGTGAGTTATATCGTTGAAAATTATTTATTTCGTCAGAATAAGCAATAACTACATACGCTCATGCAATCTATCACCTGGCATTGATAGTAAGTACTATTAATCTTTAGCTAGTGATACTCTGTTGGGGAAAGATACTTTTTAAAGGGGATTCCAGGAAGGTGGTCATCTTAACTATTTCTTAAACAACAGTAATTGAGATTTTCCATTGCAAGCAAAGAAAAATTTGTTTCTCGTTTCAAGATCAATTATGATGCGTATTCGGTTGATATTCATAAACATAGTATTGTTTATAAATATGTTCTTTACGTAAACAATTATAGCTAGATTACATAAAAGAAACAAAATAATTAAGTGCCAATAAATAAACTAAGAGAATAAGAAGTTCATAATTCAATTCAGACAAGTCGAGAAAACCTTGAAGGAAAAATACAGTAAATAGGGCTGTAAATTGTTTCAGTTTTCTTTCCGGCATCGTTCTTCCACGTACTCTGCAATTCCAAGAAAATATCTACCAATAATATCACTTCAATACGCATTTTACTCTTCGTCTTTTGGAGACATCACCGCCTCTTCCTGTTCCTTATTTGCAACAGCAACATCACTGATGACATTGGTAGAGAAACTCAAGGGCTTTTCAGAGATAAGGGTAGAAGGTAGGGGAAGGAAGTCGCTGAATATTTAAAGCCAACTAAGACGGCAGGCGCTTTACAGCCGACAGCGCCCCGAGGAGTCGTCACCCGCGCCGCCCCCACTCTCCATCCCCATGATATTGAAATGACTTCGATGCGAGTACGCGTGCGATGTACATGCGTTACAAGTGTTGCCGCAAGAAGCAGGTCGAGCACTTATTAATAATGACTAGCCAATACGCAGTGAGAACATAAGTAAAGATTACACAGACACGGTTATCTATCTGTATGAAATACTATCCGTATCAGCTGGTTAGGAATGTCTGACCTACCTTGTAATCAACCGATTTATGAGTACCTATGATTTTTTTTCTTTTTTCATTTACTATAAAACTATTTATTCAGAAAAAAAGATTCATTTCCGAATGCACATTGGAAGAAACTGAACGGGGAAGAAATAACGTAACATTCTTTTGGGCAATTTTTTCACTAAATTTATTTCCAAATATTAATGTGCGGAAAAACGAAAAGGAAGATTTTGAAGCTTTGTAGTTGTGTTAGGGGACACATGCTACCATAAAAATGTCTTTCATATTCTCCCTTTCTTTGTTCTCTCGTGAGAATCCCAGGATTCTTTTGTGAAAAAGTCTTACCATGAAATATTACTCATTGAAAAGAGAAAGTTTTAGAAGTATTTTAACTTAAACAAGTTGATTCTTCTACAGCCCTAAAAAGTACACGCAAGTAAGATACTATCATACAAATTAATACGTAAATGTTGTTATAGATATCGCCACAAGTCATATATAAGTAACTCCCTGAAAGCTTAAAGGAGTGGAGTGGCCATATCGATCCATGGGCGAGTAAATACAGTCTTTCATTCATTAGAATGTGTTGTTTTTGCACAAACTTCTTTCACTATAAGAGACTGATGTCGTTGAAATCAATAGAAATATCTATTCAATATCTCAGTTTTGATCCATGTCGTAGTTTATGAAAAATACTTCGACGATATGACGAATTATAGACTGGTGATGCTCATTTCTTGATGTTGTTTACGTAGAAATGTTATGTGTCTATTTATGAATTGAGGAGAGATATATTTACAATAAATATATACAATGGAAATCAAATTGTATTGACCTCAAATCATATTACTGTACTTATTGAGAAGATAGCGACTATTTTTAATGGTCAATGATTTGTAATTTTCACAACAAACATATCACATATTTATCACAACACATGCAAAGAATAAACAAAGAATAATTGAAACAATGCTTCTAAAAAAAATTAATTTATTTTAGAGAATACTGAATAATTCCAAGGATAATAAAGATTCTTGTGAACGAATAAAAGAACGAACGTTGTATACAATTTAATCCTCCAGATATATACCATTTCGTAAGCTTCCCGAGTAATTAGATAAGTGAAAAAGGCAAAAATTGTCCATATCCTACACTTCATTCTGGCGAAGTGTGTGCCTTGACGTCATCATCAAATGGGGCCACCTTTACCATTCTATGCACCTTGGGTACAAACAATATTAGTAGGGAATTGTACGTGAGTTACGTCACGCTGCATTGCGCATTCATAACTATTCTGAATTTCTTTTTACATTATTTAATGCTAATTATGAAACCGAAGGAAATTTACCTACAACTTACTTCTTTCCCCCATTTGCTTGATATCTACCATATTATCCAGGTAAATAAAACTGTCTTGCTAAATGAAAGTAAATGATCATCAAACTAACTGTTTAGCTATCATGATAAAATTCAGACAAAATCATCATAAAATTGAGTATTCCGTATGAAATGATATCTATGTTGTATGCGAGACATACGGATATTACGTAATAATTGTTCAACGTTTCATTTTAGGACTTTATATTATACCTCACATGACAAACAACTACAAATTCTCGAAATGAAACAGATCTAATAACGAATTAATATTCATTGAATACAAGAATTCAGAATAAATCTAATTTTTTGAATATATCTTTTCTTGTTTTCACAACTTCTTAGCTCTTGAAAAATCTATCTCCACCGACAAATTTCATACAACAAATACATTCCCTCACACAATTATAATAGAAAACTCAAATTAGAGCAAACCATTTATTTAAAGTCTGTCAATGCACTAAAGGGGAAAATAATTGTTGGATACCCCGTATAAATAAAAAAATCAACACGTTTTTGTATATCAGTTCATATCATTGCTGATAAAAGTGTTGGCACCTTACTTAAAACAGGCAGTAGTAATTACCATTTCGAATTCATTTAAAAAATCATAGTTGCAATTAAGTCGCCCTCCCTTTCTTGAGAGATTTTTATTATAAGATTATATTAAATAATCAAAATGCTTTATGTTGCGCATTGGGGAAAAATATTTCTTCTCTTTCAGTGTATTAATATCCAATGACTTTATATAAAGCTTTTTTTAAATTTATTTGAAGACTTAGTATAATATCATAGATAAAGAATATGATTAAATGAGACTGATTGGCTACTGTATATTTTAATGTTACATTCTGTTCATTTAATTTTATACCGATTATCGATTACTCTTACAGAAATTTTAGCATTCAGAAATACCTTTTGCAGAGTATTCGTAATATGAGAATTCGTATTTTGTGTGTTTGAGTGCTAACTCCCCTGCATTTCAGCACCAAAATACGCTTATGGGCATATTCACTCCCCGTCCGGCACATTTCAATTCCCATAAAACAAATCGTTGTCATATCTATTACAGCATCAAACAACTAAAAGAAAAGAACATTACGCATTTCAGTCACATAAGAGTTTAACTCTGTGTTCTTTCAAAGTACGTTAATCTTTATTGTTGAACCAATTAACTTTCTTCCACTCTTTGACCTGCCCTGACACATTCTTTTTTGTCACTTTCTGTGGATAAAGCCACGAGGGGAAAGGTGAGTAAGCTTGTGGTAACATATGCGGTCCCCTTTTCTTTCTCATTCTTTTTTTTTAATCAAATGAGTCCCTCCTCTTTGTTCGTGCCGTCCTCTTTGCTCCAGTAATTGAGTACTCGACATGAGAATGTGGGAGAGACCGCAGGCGGAAAGAGTGTGAGACAAGTAATTAGCTCGCCATTAGCTGCACTCAAAGCGACGCCACTGCCACCGTTGACAGCGAACACGACGGGAAAAAATGCAGGACAAGAAGTGTCTACACTGAAAGCTCATTAAGTCAGCATTTCTTTCCAGGAAGAAAAGTTAAACGAAGAGACATTGAATTATCATCAATTTTACGTATTTTCTTCCGAAAATTCTCATTTTACGAGCAAACTTATGACCTGAAACGATAAATTTAGTATGGAAAAAATGTGACACAATTGCAATAAATACGAAATGTTCGGTCAAATGAAATTAATAACTATAAATCACGCTAGTTCATTCATTTTTAATAATTAATGGCTATTTATTGATCTAATTAACTGCTTAGCACAAACCATTTGACACATAAATATCTGGTTTTATAAACTATTTAAAATGAAAATTCTCCAAACATACATTTTCAATCGTACATAACGAACAGTTCATACATTTTCAAAATAAAGTGTAAAGAATATTGCAATTACGATGCGCTTGTAGTACACTTTTATTGGGTAAATTCTTCTTTAGAGAAGATTAGTCAATCAATTATTGTATTGTGTAAGGTGTTCACGAAGAACCATCTTAGCATGTATTGTTCCTTAACCTCCCGGTTTGTAAACAGAAGTAGTTTGTAATGAGGATACAACTGTGATGAATCTATACCACAAAAATGTAACCCTCTTTTGCTATATATGTTTCTAGTGTTCTTCGATATAATACAACGAACATTACCAATCACGGCTTGGAGCCTTCAGCGACAACGGAGCGGTGGCAGAGATTGGATAAATAAAGATAAAGAGCAAGAAAAAACGGTGAATGAGTAGAGTAGGAAAAGTGTTTGCGTTAGGAAGAAGGGTGCCCTCTGATATCATGCTCCCCATTTTCCCCTCCGCTCACTTGATTTTTAACGAGGGCAGACGGCTGAGCTCTGGCTTTCTCTCCCCCATCCATTGACAATCTCCTCTTCTACCGACTGCTGCAGTGCTGTTGCCTGAATGACAGCAATACTGATCCATATATTTTTCCTCGACGAAATGAAATGGGAGACAATTAATATAGAACGAAACATTATTTCAATTATTTTTGGACTACACAACAAAATTATGTAGCAAGTTAAAAGATACCTACAAAATGGCAGAGTCATGTAGAATTATCAATACCTTACATACAAAAGAAGGGAAGATAGCAATATGGAGAATCCATTGGAGAGACAAATTGTTATGAATTAATTAAAACATACTTTTCTTAATTAATTGTAAATAAATAATTAATTAATAAACAACAATTTTTTCATCGTTAGAAATATCTTTCCTTCCATCAAACTATATTCGGCTTCAAATTGTATTTTGTTACCACTTACAAGTTACATAAGTGATTTTTATACATTCTTTACATAATCTATACTATTAACAGAGTCTTCAACTCTATTTCATCCACAAAAATAATAAAGAAACTCCACATTTATCACAATTTGAAACACACGGACTCTTTCTCATTAATTCGAGCAATAATAAAAAAACGACGTTCACATGTAATTGTTCCAAGGTCATCACCATACGGTTCCGCTCTCTCGCTACTGCGACCATCGAATGGATGCTTGCAGGGGGAATGCAGATCTTGTAACGAGATTCCCCTGTGAACGACGCTATTTGTTTAAAAAAAGAGCTGCGGGATGCGCAGGGGAGAGGCGGTCGAGGAGATGTAGGGCAGTAGGTGAAGCTCCCTCTCTATCCTTTCCCCAACTCCCGCTTTGGCGTCACTCGTTTCGTTGGCTTATCGTTGTCCCACGGAGAGACGGCTTAAACAGAGACATTTAATAGCAAAGATTGGAGTGTTTTTTTAGAAATAACATCAGTTTAGTCGCAAAATTCGTTTGGTTTAATATGTAGAGAAATTATTAGTTTTATTACAACATTTGCTGTAGCTCATAAAATAAATAATATTTCATAACTTATTCTTCTAATGTAATTGCCAACATTACGGAATAAATTTTTCATTGTATCAAAGACTTAGTCTAAGTACGCAGAAATATTAACAATTCTCATAAACTAGGTTATTTAAGAAAATATTTTGTAGTAAATAATTTCTTAAAGTAGTAATAAAAAAATACATTCAATAGAAACATGGAGCAGTTAATTATAATAGTTTTGTTATTTACATTTGGCTCAACATCTGAGGTATTTAGCCATTTGTCACATTTTACTAGAAAATAAAGTTAATAAGATAATACGGTTTTTCATAATTCACAAGTTTGAAGTATCAGAATAGAATTTTGCAGTTTTCTTATTTGGTTTTTATTTAGTACATGTTCGCACATTACCGTAGAATAATTGCTATTTTGAAAAGTCCTTTACTATTAATACAAAGAATTATTATGCTGACTGTAAAAAATGTAAGTGCTTTATAAAAATTAGCTTTTTAATACCGTTAAAATAGATATACCAACTCCGTAACTTTTATGATATTGTAAGGTAATATAAAAATATATGATAATTCAGTCAGTGAAACACAGCAGTTCAAGGAAATTTTGTAGATCAATTAAGCGTTCAGCTATAATATTTGTAACTACAAAAGAAATCGTTAAAATATTTTGAAAATTAAAGTACATTGATAATTTCTTATCGATGTTTTGATAAATTCTCTTCCATTTTCAAGAATAATGTCAGGGAAATACCGACAATTTTAACGATCCTCAACTTACATTATCCACACAATTTTAAATTAACAAAATTAATAATAAATGTGAGGTTTTCAAGTATTTGCTTGATTTTTTATTTTTAAAGCAAGCATTTTTCCACTAAATCTTCAATAAATAAATGCAAATAACAAAAAATAATGCATCGTGGTAGCAAGTATATGACTAATATGTAATAATAATTCATTAATAACATCGAAATGGCAAAAGAAATAATTTAATATTAATTTCTGAAGCTGTATAGGCAAATTTACACATAAAATAGCAATACATATGCTATTCGAGATTTTAAAATCAGTAACTCAAATACTGAATTTATTTTATTTTTGTCAGTTTGATGTACATCGGTATTGGGGATAAATCTCACCAAAACTTGTCTTATCCAACACACAAAAATGAAAAAATCGAAAACAAATCGAAACAATCGATGAATCAATATCCGATAGATGTAAGACAAATTGCTATTTTAGGTACAAAATATAACATCGCGTTCCTTGTTTAGTCTGCGTTGATAAATTCTTAACAAATAAAGTAGCCAGACGTATAATGCGTCTAGTCAGTGAGTATTCTCAGGACGTAATTAAAACCTACAACGGAAGTCCATTCTCGCACATCCGTTTAAAATTCTCTCCCAAACGCATAAACCTTCTTTATGACTTCCCCACCAACGTAATTCACTCCAAAAGAGTAATTCCACGCACTTCTCGTGTCAGTAGGAAGTGCAAACATGGGCAGAGAGCTCTTACCCTGACATCCGCCGCCACTTTCAACACGCCATCACCTCTTCCACCACCACCAGACACACTAGCGTCACCTTGATGCAACCGCAGTCACCACTCTTCTCAGAAATCTAGCCATCCTTTTCTCCATCACATTTTCGAAAAACAAAGTGATTTTTTAATACGGAGTATGCGCTACACGAGAATAGATTGCAAAATTCCTTATTAATATGAGTTCGTCAACCACCACTATCTCAATCATTTCGGAACCGCTCAAATAAAGTGAGGTATATTAGTTTATAGCATTCTCAATTTCAAATGAAGCGGAAATTTCTTTAATTCCTTTGAAAACTATTGAAAATAAAATTATCTTCATTCTTAAAATTATCCAAATTAAGTGACTCGATGTAGTGGTAATAAATATTAACATAACGTTGATTCGTACGTTTCATTCGAAATATCAACTCACATTCTGTTTAACGAGAAACGAGATAATCCACACACAGTCGTCGAATACATATCTCAAATAACCGAAAACATTGTGAAATAAACTTTTCTAGACTAAAAAAATGATTTAGTGTTAACAAAAACTTTTAAACATGCACGATCGGCAAGAAAAAGAGCTCTGAATACAAATTAGACATCCAAATGATTCAAAATATCCCCTGATTTAACTTTCCTCTCTCGTTAAGCTTGCCTATATGAGTATACCGTGGTTTGCTTCTGTTTTTACCTGTCGTATCATCAGTACGTGCTGCTACGCTCCGAAGGGTGAATCTGCGCTGCGCAAAAGGAGTTGTGTGGCAAGGGAAGGAGGGTGAAGGGTGGGACAGCGCTGCGTGATTTCATCTCGCGGGCAAAGTATAAAATAAATCTCTGAAAAGCAGATTACCACTGGCTTTCCAGTGCTTTGAGTGAGGCAACGAACGATGTGGATGTCGCAAAAGAGATAATAGGTGCAAGCTAGAATACAGAGGCTGCGTAAGAAATATTGACGATACCGAGAGAAGGAAATAATTTCACGATGTGAAATTTTAGAAACAAAAATACAATATAATAAATTTAGTACTTGCTAAAAATGGAAGGAATAATTATCACTAATTCTGAATTACAACAGTCAGCGTGGCTCAGTGTGTAGGGCGCTATGTTACTGCCTGGATGGTTGGGGTGTGATCCCTGTGGGGGTAAGGATTTTTAATCACACAACATCCACATTGACTCCCTGGCCTACTCATCCTGCTGTAACCAGGTCTACCCTGGGTTCAAACCGGCCTGAACGTGATGTAGCCCAATCTCTTTCTTCTAGTTCCGAGGCCAAGAAATCGCGGAGGTCTATCTCCCGTGAACCCTTTGAACACCTTCTGGACCTGTTGTGGTCTGTTTGACTTGACTGAATTAAAACAAAATAAATACATATTCACATGTCAGGGAAACTGAATATTTTTGTATTTGTTACGACGTATTTATCGCGAACGAATTAGTTCAACATAGTTTGTGGTGGATAATATTGAATATTGTTTGAAAAGTAATCTAATTGTTGATGTTGAAAATTATAAGGAATGAGGAGACAAAAAAAGTAAAATTTATTGCTACGATTACATGAGAGAATATGATAAATATACATCATCTCACTACGACAAAAGACTTTATCCTCCGAAAGAGAGAGCAGTCCAAACGGCGAGCAGGAGGCGAATCCCTGTCGGGTAATCCCAAAGGTAGGCAACGGTCCGGAAGAAGAGTGCACAGAGCAGTGAATTTTTGCTTGGTGTGTCCGGAGGCGCGTGCGGAGGTGGTGAAGTAAAACAAACTCTGGCGGCGGACGAGCAAATATCTCCACAGCCACCGGAACCGCGGCGGCTGCCCCAACGGTAAATCCCAACGCTGCGGGCGATGCGTGTGGGCTTCGGTATATAATTCAACAGGAATATGAATTAGGAACATTAATTCCGTCGGATCTTCCGGGATCTCGCAGTGTGTGCGGCTGCTGTGTGGTCCACGAAGCAACTGTTGCGCGGTTGAGTAGATTTCTGAAAGAGAATGAAAATGTAACAGTTGTGGGGGAGAGGCTTTGAAACTTCAAAACTGATCTCGGAGGAAAAATTTGTTAATTCTGAGGGAAATTGAAAAATAATACCGCTCTGATGCAATAAAATGGTAATGATGAACATAATGGAAAACTTATTTTTTATATCAATAATTGTTTTCAAACGAAATAGGCTATTAAAACATCAAACTGATGGTAAATATATATTAATTTAAAACATGTTTGACATCTTTGTAATTGCAAGTGGGTAGTATATAACAATTAATGATTATACCATAATTAATGATTGTACAACTCTCTTTATCTCTTTGACTCAAAGTTCATATTCACAATGAGTTACGTGAATATAGAATTTTATATCATAATAGAAAATGTTCACGACATTCCTCTCGTCTTGTTTAAGAAGTATTCTAAGCATTAAATGTTTCAAACTTAGTAAGAATTAGCTTAACTACTTTGTTTTAGATTACATTGAAAATAATTCTTTAATGTCAGTATTTCTTCAAACTAGTAAAATAATTAGGAAAATTTATCATTCATTTAAATAATGTTTGTGTCGGACGAAATTAGCCTTACGTTGAAAGACAAGTATTTATTGATACGATATTTTTTCAAGATCTCTAAAAAAAAATTATTTCTTGAGAAATTAACAAATGAGAATTTAAATTTTTGTAGACAGATTCGGCGTGTTTTTTTGTATCGTTTTGAGAAATCTTATTTATTCTATATTAATATCTGAAGGCAAAGAAATAGGTGTAATATTTATTGAATTATATCTCAGTATATTTAAAACTCAATACCAGAAACTTTAAGAACATCAATAATATTTTTATGAATTTGGTTATTAATAAAATGCGTAATTGTATAATATTGTTGCATATTAAATACAATATAATTCGATAATAGCCATATATATTTACAAACAATAGATAAGAAACGAACAATACGTAAGAAACAATGTAAATTTAACTGAAATGAAGTGATAAATACTATGTAAATGTAGTTAGTGTGTAATATGATGAAAACATTTTATAATTGTAAAACATTTGCTTTACGAGGTCTCCGTCGTGGCAACGGTGTCAGCGTGATTGCTCGTCACCAAGTCATCCCGGGTTCGATACTCGGGTGGCAAGATAAAATTTGTAGCTTTTCATATCCATTTCTCAGCTCAAATACCTGTGACTTATGAAAAGTCCATCCTCTATGGCTAACAACCGTAGTTGTAATACCGGATACAGCAATCTAAACTCTGTCTAGATGCTGTTCCCCCAAAGAGTTACGATGTGTCTAGTAAGTAAACTCATACAGAAATGAGCCTTACTAACCCTCGTCATCGTGGTCCTTCGTTGGCCGAAACGAAAATAGATTTGCTTTACGAGATCATATAAAATCATTTTCTAAGAAACGAGTGAATATTATAATTTTGTAACAATAAAGATTCAATTTTACAAGCAGGATTAAGAACAAATAATAGCACAATAGACAAATAATAGCACAATATTTTTATTCTTAACTCTCTCGTGGAACGGACAACAGCCGTTAAAAGAGGAAAGCTGTATTTGCGCTTATGTTGATTTCGAGAAAGCTTTTGACACGGTAAATAGGAATATACTTTGGACTACATTAAGAGAAAATGGCGTATCAACTAAATTTATCACTATGTTAAAATCCATATTTAGTACTGAGAGTGCATTTATCCGTCTTTATGATGGCACCGTCACAAATATTTTCTCAGTAAATCTCGGGGGGAAGCAGAGTTGTGTGCTTTCTCCACTTCTTTTCATATTATTCATAGATGGACTCATTGATAACTTACGTAATATTAATTCGGATTCTCCTACAATAGGAGAAAACTAGAGACCAATACCAGGATTATTGTTCGCTGACGATCTAGTAGTCCTTTCAAAAACTCAAATAGGATTACAAAATAGTCTAAACACGCTTGAAATATTCTGTGCCGAAATGCAGCTTAAAGTAAACATTAAGGAGACAAAAACTATGATTTTCAGAAATGGCTGGGTGATCGGATTAAATGAAAAGTGGTTTTATCGGGAAGAAACGCTGGAAAATGTGAAAGAATACACATATTTAGGTACAACTATAATTATGAATGTATCGTGGACGAGACATAAAGAAAAAGCAAAACGCAAAGGCTTGTACATATTAAGTAGTATCATGCGAAGTAAAGCAACGGTACCGGAAATATCGCCAAATCTTGCAAATACAATGTTCAATTCAATCTTGGTACCCAGAATAGTGTACGGGGCAGAAGTATGGGGAGCATGGGAAAATACCATGTTCAATTCTCTTCAAAATACATATCTCAAAAATATAATTGGTGTTGCAAAAGGCACTGCTAACAGTGGTATTCTCTGGGAATTTGGCCAGGTACCGGTTGAACTTACTGGCTATCGATTAAGGGGGGGGGACAAAAAACTATTGCTAGGGAATCGTATCATAGTAACGGAAATGGTAAATGAAGTAGGCAAATTAGAGAAATTATCTGTAATTTAGGGCTGGAATACTTATGGCAGGCCACACCTGAGTAGATATAGCAAGGTAATTCAAAACAAATTATATGAAGCGTACAGACTAGAAAAAGAAATGAGCAGGTTAGCAAAAACATCACTCATGGCTCAAACAGTTGTAGAAGGTCACTAGGGACGCAAACCATACATAAACTCACTGAAATCGAGGGCGCGATCGGGTTACGGGTGGTTTCGACTAGGTGGATGGAAATTACGAAAATTAAGAAATAATCTAGATTCGATTTGTCCAATATGTGTTGGGCAGGAAGAAGATTGAATTCACATCCTGTTACATTGTACACAAATAGAAAAATATCGAAAATTTTTGCAAATCGGGGGTTTTGTAAACGAAAACAGAAACATTAACTTGGCAATTAATAAAATGCGTGACAACAGAATGTCTGTGGTGGAATCTTTGGGGCAGTTTCTAAGATACGTAAGGGAAAAAAGGGAGAAAGAAATGAAGGAGATTATAATGGTCGGGTAAAATGCAAAGTGATACTGCCGGCTTTTTTGCTTTCTATGTTACAGATTACGAAACTTTTTCCTACGCACGGGTGAAGAAATACTATTTTGTAAATACTTTTTCTTGTAAATACTAATTTTGTAAGAATTCTTATGTAAATTCTTTTGTAAATGTCTTTTGTAAATATTGGCTCTTGTAAATATCTTTTCCATGTATAGTCTTTGTGTCCTGACCGTTGGTTTTCCGTGGTTCCCAACCGTGCTGAATGAATTAGTCAGTTGCACCTATTTCAGATTTAAGAAACTATTACAGTAAGCAAAAAGTTTATAATATAATAATAATTAATTTTCTATCCATGCATAACTAAATTTAATATTACGGCAGCAGGAAATAAAAATATCAACCTTTCTATGAAAAATGTAGACGCAAGTTAACAATTCATTGAGAGTGAATACCAGGGCATTTAACACACAGTCCACGGAATTAAAGGACTTAAGAAGGTAAAGGGTTTGAAGCCTTGCCACATGTAATTTAAAATGTAAATATTGTAAATAAAATGCCCTATTGAAATGAATTGATAAATGTAAAAATATGTTCGCGTCCAATTAATCTGCAAGACAATACAATTAACACGAATTTTAATACAGTGGATTAATAAACACTGAACCAGAATAATTTATAAAACCTTGGAACACAATGCATATTAATTTTGAGAGTTGTATAGAAAGATAAAATAAACTGTGTGCGAATTTTTCAAACATCTTTCAGCCATGCCAGAGAAGTATGCAACCAATGGAGCATAATACATAGATGAGTGTACGGTTGCCTATGCATGTCCCGTTGACCTAACAGCAGGGGAACGTTCACTTGTATTGTGTCAAAAACTTATTTTGGCAAGAAACGCGCGCATACGAAACGCTCGTTTCATTGTGCTATTTGAGTGACAGAAATTTATTAAGAAAAGA
This sequence comes from Laupala kohalensis, assembly GCA_002313205.1. Classification (NCBI taxonomy): domain Eukaryota; kingdom Metazoa; phylum Arthropoda; class Insecta; order Orthoptera; family Trigonidiidae; genus Laupala; species Laupala kohalensis. Next base: position 576,400 of record NNCF01126410.1, on the reverse strand, counting down.
ATATTAAAAAACTGAACATTATAAGTGGACACAAAAATATTTTAAAATGTTAATACCTGAATTATTTAAATAATTAAATTTGTCATTAACATTCTAAGTGCATTTTAAAAGAAATTCATGTTTCTTATCGCTATGGAAAAGCTCTCTTAATTATTCCAAAAAAATTAGCTGACGAATTTTAACAGAATAGTTCATAAATTCTTCAATTTCCTAAAACTAACTTTTATAAACTGAAATGATATGTAAAATTGTGATATTGGAAAAGCTATTTTAAAAGAAATGAGTGAACGCAGTACCAATCTGAATCATGAGTATTGAGAACCATTCTCCTAAGAGATTCACAAAGCTAAAGTAAAAAGGCCGTAGCGTAGCGTCCTGCGTTACCCTTGCAACGGAACTCAATTTTACTGGATACCTCATAAATCTCTTTCAGTCAAAAAAATATGAAATTAAAGATAATTGCAGGTACTTCTGACCCTTTATAACTGCTTCGTTAGTGAAACTGAGAGAGGGAGATATGAAGTGCGTTTAAACCCTTGATCTTTGTCTGTGTAAGGAGTTCGCATTTTTAACGGAGCATTTATGGCAAACGAAAAGCTTAATTCATAGCCACACACGGTTAACTTAGAATTATTAGTCGTGTAAAGACTTGATAGTCTAATTATAAAGTAATTAAAAAACCAAAGTCTTCAACATGAATTACCTTCAGAAAAATGAAAACATTTTTCTCAAAAAGGCAGTTAAGGGGCAAAAATCTTCTTAAAAAGGCAAATATCAATCTATTTAAACAAATTCGTTTGGATGATTATAATGACTGCTTTGAGAAACATAAATAATGAAGAATGTATATTCTATGGATGTCCCGCTTAACTCGCCAACGTTAGTAAACTTTATGAGTTATTGCTGAAATTTATTCAAGAATGAAGGAAAAAGACATAACACCAAGAAAATTCTGAGTGCTATGTAATGAAATGAAAGACTACTTAATAATATGATACTTTATTAGAGAGAAATCCGGTTATTAATATTTAAGCGTGAATTTAAAATTTCTAATCTTCATAGAATTTTAGAGAAACCAATCATGAGAAAGGTAATTCATTCGTCAGTACAATGAAATTTAATGGTCTAAATATTATTTAAAAGTGAGGAATCTAAGACAAAAACGAGAGTACTTTCTGTTACATAAAATGTTTTCAAAGTACTGCTTTAAAAGACTCAGCTGTCAAGATTTTTCCAATGACTCATTGCGTATCTAGTTGTATGCGTAGAGTATAACAAATAACTGTCACTAGTCCATTACTAAAAAGATTGTCGTGTGACTTCATCCTGTTAGCAGCTCTCCTCCAGAACAAACAAAATAAACGAATGCACATTGCCATCAACGGACAGTGTATAATAAAGTAATGCAGGGGCATAAATGTAGGTCAGGTCGCGTATATGTGTCTCTGTGACGGAGACCGAGAGAGCGAGGGAGGGGGAGGCGCGCGTGCCACGGGACCATGGCGCACCCTCGCACGAGGGGAGCGAAAAAAAGCGGCCGGCGGCAGCACAAGCGTCGACGGTGGGGATGGCGGTAGTCGTGAATGCATCACGGTAATAACAGCACTCACATCAAAAGCCGGTTCGTTTACCGCGTCGGCGGAAGGATACTTTTCGACAGGTCACATACCCCACCTGGTAGCAGCGATTGTGAGAGACGTGTGTGAGAGAGAGTGGAAGTAGCGACATTGATGAATGACGGCGAAGGCAGAAGCAGAGATGGGAGTCAAGTTGAACAGGCAGAAGAGAAGCTCCCCAGGCTGTTTGTAGCGGGACAAGCGGATTATTTAGATGGAAAATTTTATCTCCCGTGCCTGTCATCCCTGTGAGTGGAGCGCACGTTCTCACTACCCCATATGAGTACGCGTTGCTCCACGTTGTCCTGTGAACGCTTCGTCGCATAGGTTGAAAAATTAGGAGTCTTTAATGTTTCAAGTGTAAAAATTCGACGGGTCTGTTAAAAGTTCTGTTGGTCAAAATACAAAAGGGAACAGATCAAGTAAATAAAACAAAAAATCCAATCAAAAGTGTCATAATAAAAAAATCAATAATTAAAAATAAGAACGTTGTAACTGAGAAGTTCTTCTCCTATTTTAATAACAGAAACGTAATTTTCTACAGGTTAATTTTGTTTATCAAAATATTAGAATAATGCGTTAATTTATCTCGTTTTTTTTAATTCAATAAAATATTTTTTGTAATATATAGTCATGAAAACAAAACAACAGTACTATCTTCAAGTAAATAAAACGTTATAGAGATAAAGAAAAGCTTAAAAACCCACATTAAAGTTACATTCGAAGAAATAAAGATACACTCCGTGACTATAGAAGGTAAAAGCCAAAACATTTTCTTGGAATATTTGAGTATGGGATTCCGGGTTTCTCCTGTTCATTATCTCTAAAATTGTCCATACTTGATACTTATATCTTGAAAATTGTCCATACTGGAAGCACACAATTTTTTTTTAAATTTATGTATTCAAATTTTAAGTTTTTACGTATATAAGGTAACATTATATCAATGAGACCGTAAATGTTTATAAAATTCAACAACAGAGAAAACAATAAACACAATTAAAAAAATTTAAAAAATATTATAATATTGCAAAAAACTCCCGATAATTTCTCCGTATCCCAGCGTAAGTTGAAATATCCTACTATGATTGGTATGAACCATGTCGAACATGTAGCGTTTATAATTATCAATTTTCCAGTCAAATATTGTAATATTTTCCCAGTTCATATAATGGTCATCTGACAAGTGATTTTTTATGTTTGTTTTTTCTGCATAAACTACACCATTTCGCGGGAGAAACTACACCAAGAAGAATTTTCGTTTCTGAGGCATGACGCGACAGCACCATTGCACTAAAACTCTTGTAAAATCTAAACTATTCGTCGAAATTTTACAATTTACAGACGCTTTCTCATCTTTGTTAAATATACAAAACAAGAAACCCACTAAATTTGATGATGATTTATTTTTTCCTCAATAAATTACTCTCTTAAATTGATGTATTTTAACACTTCTATTTTTAATAACGTTTCATCGATAATTTTAATAGATATATAATTATTATCGATATGTCGCGGACTTTTTGTAGAACTCTTTGATGCAAACAATTTTTACACGCATAGATGTCATCTATCACTAACCGTTTAGGCGGTGTTAGCGAAACTAACCCTTTTTCCTGATTTCATCGACCTTTATTCTCGAAAACCATTTCTACCTTTCTTATCACACATGCTTTAAATAAAAAACGTTAGTCTATGTTCATCCTGAAAATCTAATCTATCTCATCTAATCAATCTATCTAATAAAATTTTATTACGATCGGTTCAATGGTTTAGTCGTGATCAGGTGGCAAACAAACAGACACGTTTTCGCATTTCGCATTACGCATTTATATATTAGTATGGATGATAAATAGTACAAAGCTGAAAAAATCAATACAAACCAACAGATAAATTAAAATATTAAATAAATAGTAACTTGAAAGTTCTATACATGCGTCAACGAAATAGCGTTAAAAAATTTGTGCCAATGAAATAATATTACAAAAATGTATTTCATATTATTAGAATCACTCTGCAGTATATTCCGGAAATTTTTTAGGAAATAAACTAGTTTTAGTTATGGTATTTATCTTCTAATAACATCTAAAAATAATTAAAACCGCTAGTAATTGAAACTTATACAAATGAATTTTATCGAAACCGTTGGTTTCAATTGTAAGATGAAAACTAATAGTTATTTTAAAATGTACTTAAAGTAATTTTTTTATAAACCAACCTGTTTACCGGGAATGAAAACTTAATTATTCCCTTGTGTGAAAACTGATGAAAAAAAATATACGAAATAAAAGGGAAAAAAATGTAAATGTTTTTTTCTAAAACGCCAACTTTGATGGTAAAAATGCTAGAAAATAATGGTGAATCACGCACTTCAATCGGGAGGATTGCTTTTGTTTCAGTGTGATCAGTGTGGTAAGTGATGACTTTTGGGTGATCCATACTTATTTCTTAGGTTTTTACTTTCCATCTACACGGATTGTGTAAAGAAAGTATTTAAATAGGTCGAAAAAATATTGAGATCTCTTCGGATGTCGTACGTGTCTGTATGTACGTAAAGAATTTTGTTCCCCCGATAACTCACGAACAAATAGAAGCAAGAAAACCAAACTTGAGATTTGACTTTCAATGCGTTGGGATTAGAAGCCTATTTCTGGACAGGTTACACAGACTTCATTTACACATCGCGCTCCACTTCCGATTTGTTAAAATTCAAAATTTTGAACATATGCATAGAAGCATTTAGTTTGGTCAGTTAGTTCTGCGTACAAATTGCGAAATTACATTCCTGTGCGTCGCGTCGTACCGTTTTCGAAGTACAGCGAAAATTTATTACGCAAAAAGGGTTATTACTTTCCAACTACACAGAGTGAGTAAGAAAAGTATTGTCATCGGTCAAAAAAAAAAAAAAAGAAATTTTAGATCTCTTCAGATCCATATGAATTCGATGCAGGACATTTTATTTATTTTAACATAAAGGATGCTTTTTTAATAAAATTGTTCAACATATTGTTTTCTTTTTATTTCACCTTTAAGTTTTTTTAAAGTGCATTTTAAATTTCTCAGCCGTTCTAACTCTTTAGTTTATCATTATTGCAAGTCTTCTTTCCAATTAATTTTCCACAGTCCAGCTCTTCAATACTCAATCCTAAAAAATGTACTTCGTCATGTCGAATCGTCCACCATATTTTATTTAGAACAACTCTAAATATACCATATTATATTGTCGTCAGAAACAAGACTGTGTGCGAAATTTCATGATTATCATTTGAGTAGAAGAATAAATTTATTATAATCATAGTGGCATAAGATTGCTGGTATACGAATGTCCATTGCTGCACTTTAGGAAACCCCTTGAGTTCTCAAAAATTATTACATAAATAAATAAATTTATTGTCAAAAAACAGTACAAACTGCGTATGACCACTTGGAGGGAAAAAAACTAATTTACTCTCCGGAAGCAAGCAAGGGACCATCCCATCAATTCCGATCAAGGGCCCTAAGGCAGAGGCGGATTCAAAAATTTCAGCAAAAGTTCCTAGATAAGATAAAAAGTTAGCTGCG
>NNCF01126410.1:534890-568631 GCA_002313205.1 Laupala kohalensis | reverse complement strand
TACAACGTTTCGATGAGCGAGTGGGAGTCAACTCGAGTCTTGGAATATCAAATCTTTTCCGAATGATGTGAACGACGGTATCTTTGTTTTGATACCTACATGTACAGTAATGTTATATTTTGTTTTATTGGGAAGGCTGCGTCTAAGAGTCCTTTCTCTACAGCCATCACCACATAAACGTCCCAAAAGCCTGTACAGACTTCTCTCTCATTTGGTTAAGAATTCGATTTTATCATTCGTTGAAAATGAGAACAATTTTTCCTTCTGATTCTAGTTTTTAATTATAATAGTACGCAGAAAATATTAATTTAAGAAACAAAAATGTAATTCTTCACAAAACTGAAGGATAAGTATATGTATATGCGCCAACTCTAAGAAACTAAAAATTTTAAAAACTCGTTTCAATAAAAAATATTAACTAGTTAATAGCTGTTTGTGAAACAATACCAAAACTAACGTATTGATACCAAACAATGTATAAGTCATCATTACGAATAGTTGCACAAAAATAGCTCTTTTTTTATCTTGGATTTCTTTTAAGTTCGACATGGATGTCATTATGCGAGAGAAGACGTGAGAGGTCTAAACTACTAAAATATTCGTCTTAGCCAATTTCATTCGTTATTTTAAAGTATATAAAGTAACTTCTATTGATAATTTCACGCACCAACACCTAGTCAACAACGCACAGCCACAGTTTCATTTATTTGGACATCGTATTCTCTGTCTTTCTCGCTCTGCAATGCTTCATTCCTTCCTTCGTTCCATTCTTCCTTCCCTAGCAGCCGCATCGCTTGTGAGGCTGCTTCAGCGTAGCGTTGCAGTAGCACTAGGGTCAGCGTCAGCACCCGCAGCGTGCGATTCCGCCGTGCTCGCACTTTGCACAGAGGGTGGATTGGAGAAGGGCTACTGCTGCGCGCTAATTAGCTACCAGCGCCCAACAGCCCTTCCACCCCCACCCCACCACCCATCGCAATCTCTACCCTTTCAGTATCAGGTTGCCACCGTTTTACCTCTAGCAGCTTCCCAACGACTGCATCATCTATGCACTGAAGAGTACAATGAAAGAAATTGCATAAGACGTATATTTTAGAAAATTAGACCGCTCGTGTCATACTCTCGAGCATAACATTCACACCGAACTTATCACGAATCCAATATTACAAAAAATAGTCATATATATGAAACTATTCGTTGGTAAAGGTGATGTTCAATACATTGCTTGTTCTAAATATTAATTTTTGAATTGCTTCACAAACAGCTATTTTCTAACTAATGGTTTTCATTAAAACGTGTTAAATTAATTATTAACATATTTAACAAAATTTTATCTTAAAAAATAACAATTAAGAACTCGTACGCGGCAAATTTGCAATAAACGAACGTAATTACAATTCAGATATGATGCCTTTATTGCAAATCACAACAGAATGGATTTTTACTTTTCATGATTATAATACTATTTTTTACTATATTCATCTATAAAAGTATAGGGGTTTTCTTATTTACACAAAAAGAGACTTATTACAAACAAAAGATTCACGGTAAAAGAAAACTTACCCCAACTTACTTCCAATAGAGTTCTTTCACTTATAATTTCTTCGTTTACGAATTACGTTAGTAAGATATGTATAATACTATCATTTTTTCAGAGAAACCCTACGTGTTCGAAAACAAACATTATCCCACATTGCTTTCTAAATCACATTCAAAATCACAATGTGTCGCAATGTTCAGTGATTTCTCCGAACAGATTGAATTCGTCTCTCACGGTGGTTTGGGTTTACAATATTAATTACAAACTTCACACCTTAAATGTTCACTTCATCTCTATATGCTGTTAGAATTATCAGGTCAATCGTAATGCAAACTGAAAAACATCAGAGCATAAGGTGTCATCGGTTTAGGAAATTCCTCAAATAATTCCTAGACTTTAATAATGAAGATAATTAATAAAATTAGGTAATAATTTTAATCCATAGGAGGATTTGATATTATTCTCATGAATCTTTATCTATTTGCTTCATTGAAAATCAACGATAACAGACACAATGAAGCAAGTATTCGTTTAATTGAGTTCAGAGATTCACGATTATAACTTATGCTTCATTTAATAATTTGTATGATGTGTATTTTACGTAATCAGAAATTTGAGTTTACATGTACGTAATTAGAAATTACGTAATAAGAAATCAGTCAAAAGCTTCTTCAAAAAGAACTCTGACTCTATCATCGTTTTACAGCTATATAGCATATGGCTGTTATATAGCTGTCACAGCAAATTCAAAAATTCCTCTAAAATGTCACGTTGCTACCAGAGTTCACTGAATTCGATGCTGAACTTCATTTTTCATGTTTAATTTGTGTGATGTTGTGTACAATAGAGTAGCGCATTCTGTGTCTCCATAAAATCAATTAACATTTTAAATACAGGAAACGAGTTATAACGATTAAAGAGAACAACCGAAGCAGTTGGTTGTTGGGCATGGCATAGTAATTTTTGAGTGCTCTATCTATTTTTCGGGTTCTTAGCGCTTCAGAAAGTGTAATAATGTCCCATTACACGATCTTGGCTCACCAAATTCCGCTTAAGTTTTTGTACCCCCCCCCGTTCAACCTAGTTATTTTTCTACATATTTGGACATAAATATTCAAATAATAATATATTAATACTAATTATATCTAATCTAATTAAATGTGCAATGGTATACTTGTTGCTTTGATTTAAAGAGGTACTTATTTTGATTGCTCTAAAATTTCTCTTTTAACTTTTTTCACAATCATTTATTCACTTCTGTTAATAACAAAATGTTCAATACATTAACTGCCACGCTCATTGTCTCGAGTTGTAAATAACCAACATTTAAAATAGATAAATCAAATAAGAGGAAATAAGAAAAAAATATTGTATAACAAAAAATATTTACTAAATGTTTTAATTTATTTCTAGATTGTGTAGATTGTAAATGTAGAGGTTTATTTTAATTATGAATATTCTTGATGCGTTCTTCGAAAGAAAAAAATAAACTAAGCACATCTATAAGTGTACTCGTTAAATCAACGATACAGAAATTACAGAACATCATTAGGCCCACAACAAAAATCTACGACACAGAAATTGTGTCAGATTCGTTCGGAATCTATTTCAAGTAAAGTTCTTCTGCTGTTCCGTATGTGAAACAGTATTTTTTAATGCTTAATGTAACAAAGTTGTGGTTAAATGATCACATTTCTATCAAAATATCATGGAATAACAAAAGATTTTTTTTTAAATTTCAAGTCCGCAGAGAAGGAATACTCTTCTTAATACATGAATTTTAGTAAATGTAAACGAGTATATTGCTTTTGAAGTTGAAATTTTAACTCAGAATTCGTCTACATTGTTTCCAGTGAAGGTTCTTTGTTCAACAATACTTGTCAATTTCTCTAAAACAAATGATTAATTTTAAATTGTATGAGCATACTGTGGATATTAATTAGGCGAGAATCGCGCGAATATTAGGGTTGAACAAACAAAACAAAATATAAATTAGTTTCATTACTTTATCAAATGTTTTAATAGTCAATTATTAAATGTAATGTAAATATAACATATAAATTGAAACCAAATAAACCAAGAATATTAGTTAATTTAAAGAGTAATTAATAATCAATATTTGTTGATAATTTTGAAAATACTACTATTAAATATGTACATTTGTTGCCTTCGTAATTAAACACATCGAATAACAATTACGTATTCTGTATACGATCAAAATTGACCACAACCCCATTTCAATGACACTAATTAGTAGATAGATTAAATAAAAAATTGTAAATAGCACAAATTCGTTTTTCGCGTGATTTCAATTTAACATGTTTTACCGTGAATCAACATAAATCTAATTTTGTGGGAAACGAAATTTAGTTAATGATAATAAATCTATATAATCGCTTTATTTGAATTATGAAGTGATTTTCAAAATATTGATAAAAGAAATTAATTTTAATTTTTCCCATGCTTTTATCTTTCCAAGGTGAAAGGCGCACAGTGGTGTCATCTATGGAGCTCTGGCATGAAACAGAAGTTGGCAGCACATGCAGCGCCAATCACATGCGGCGGTCTTTTCGCGAACTTCAAGGCGTTCACTAAAATAAGGATATTTTTTAGCAAAAATAATCGAATATTCATAGTGCCACTTAAAATTACATTAATGATCTCAAGCTAATATAATACTAAATGTTTCATCTTAAATGTGAATCATGTTTTTTTTCCTAGAAAACACACCTTTATAGAACATAATTGATAGGTACAAAACTAAGGGAAAAATATTTAAAATGTTACGGAATAAATGATACTATGATACTGTTTATGACCATAACCATAAAACCATAAAAACAGGTTATATTCAATATACTCTATATCGTTTGAAGCCATGTTTGGTCATTATAATTCCTTTGGAGATAATTAACGAGGCATATACAAGTTTCGAAGTCAAATCCTAATACAAACATAACATAAGGAATACGAAACATGAAGAATATTATTACATTTGTTTTTCAAAAAGTTCTATATCCAGGGACGACATCTATGGAAGGGATAATGCACTATTCTACATTTTTTACCTTTCACATTCTGACTTTGATTTTACTACCATCAGTTTTTAAGTCCGCCAACTTAGTCTCTTTCATAAACGAGATCGATTGTATTAGGTTTGGTGGAATAGCAGAATTAGTAGAAGCGACTAAATTCTTCCGTTTGTTTTGGTGCAGTGGGTGGGAGGGATGGTGGTTGGCCTTAGGATAATGTTGTGTGGAGACGAGTGATTTTGTGGTCGCTGAAATATCTAGATGGAAGTAGAAGGAAATGAGAGACGAAAAGATATATTATTATCTTTTTAAATTATATTTGTAATTTTATTTGCACTTTTACTTACTTTAGAGTAGCACTCAATCGGGGAATTTCTCGGTTGTATAAACCTAGGAGATGACATTTTTATTTAATTTGGAAATTTGGACGTTGTTTCAATAGTAGATAATGATGAAGCATAAAATATACCACAAAAAAGAAATTAATGATATAATTGCATGTTTCCCTTCGCAGCAAAGGAAATGAAAGTTAACAATAAGAAAGTTAATACGTAATTAAGAAACAAATTTTGATCAGAGAATGAACAAATAAGTTCTAGTAATTCATATCCACACTGTCGTACAATAATATTATATTACATACTTTGTTATACATATAACAAATATTTTCCAATATTCTAGAGCGTTGTTTGCATGTTTCGAAGTTAAATTAAACATAATAATTAACGATGAGCTCTAAAAAGTGAAAAAATTTACTACATATACAGTTAAAAAGATTACAGTTAACAATTTGCAAAAGTACCGCATACAAACAATAATACAATTTATAAAATATTTATTTCAAATTTAATTTATCCGTATCAACGTTAAGCTGAAGATGAGAAAAATATGTTTTAAAATACGTACACTTTTTAATTTAAATGCTATGTAAATGATTACTAGCAAAACAGCTTAATTTCAGCGAGGAATACAAAGTTAAAATAAGTAATGTAAACAAATTGATTCTTTATAAATATGTTTTACTCGTATATAATACGTTATATGTTTTTTAAGAATAAAATTTGTAATAATTTAAAATTCGCCGGGTTTTGAACTTTTGAATTGATACATTCAGTTTGAAATTCAATAAGAATTTACTGTAATCTACTTTATGATAAATGAGTTCATTTATAGGAGTTAGAGAAAAATGTTAGAAAGATAATAAAAATGAATTTATTGTACAAGAAGCAATTACAAACTGCGTATTACCACGTGGAGGACTATAAACTAATTTACTCTCCGGAAGGAAGTAAGATACCATTCCATCAATTCCGATCAAGGGTCTTAAGGTAGAAATGGATTGAAACATATAGCACACTCATAAGATAAGAATAAAAATAGTTAGCTATGTGTTATAATATCAACATACAACCAACAAATTTGTATTTAATAAAACAAAAAAATATTCAGAATATATTGTTTATATTAGTAACTATTGAAATAACTTTAAATTCGAGATCAATAATTACAATAGAATTAAGAAGAATAAATGAAAGATGTGTCTACTAGTAAAATATTTATTCAGATAGTACTTTTGCCAGCTTAGTTGGCATCTTCAGTCTAAAATAAAACAAATTTCCAATGTTCATGAACTTAACAATAAATTCTTGTACTCTGCATTATTACATATTGTTTATATATTTTGTATTGTTTTATTTTAGATTGAAGATGCCAGCTAAGCTGGCGAAAATACTATCTGAATTTTACTAGTAGACAACACCACATCCTTCATTTATTCTTAAAAAAATGAATGGTAGTATCGCCTCACCGATATCCAACTAAGTATTAAGACCACCACCCCTACGCAAGGGCGTATTTAAAAAAACTCCTCTACCCGAAGGAAAACCGGAGAAAAACCCGGGTCAGGATAGATACTCGTACAATTCAATGAGCTTTACCATTTAAGTTATATACGTGTGTAAAAGAGAAACGGGTAAGATTAACAACTTTTTAGATTCGTATGAAAATGTGCCAATGCACTAAAATGTATCCAAATAATTTGAGAAGGATATTTGTGAAAGTTGATACGAAAACTTTTACACATAAAGCTACCATCTGAACTGCGAATAATCAATTTTTACTGCACTAAATATTCTTCTTTAGTAGAATTTCTAATTTACCTCATTGGATTTTCCGATTTGTTTCAAATTGAGAATTTACGAGTCAAGTAATGTCTTTATAACTTAAGACAATACCAAAAATACGACGTACAAGCAGATTGCAATCTCGTATTTCTATTTCATTCAAATTTAATGATGTACCAACAACGAACCCTTAATATTTATGAGGAGAGAGGTGGAACGTAAAACATCCCCGACGTATCAAGACCAAACACGATATTTGTTCCCTATTTCAAAATCTATGTGAAAAGTAACACCACTTACTTCAAAAGTACGTTTTTGGTCTTGTTAAGTGAAATAATAAAGAAATATCTCAACATTCATGTAAGTATTTAGAGTAGAATATTTTAACCTCAACCTTCCCGAAAAGTAGATCAAAATAATATGCTGTATCACATCATATTATTACAATTGATGTGGGTGCATCAAACGAGCGCCCTGAGCATTTAAGGCAAAGTTATTGCTTGGACGACATCAGTAAAGAGCCCTATTATATTATTTACGATTAAAGAAAAACTCTTGTCTTCAAATAAGTCCAATATATTCGTGATACCCAAAAGATGTCATCACGAAGATATGCAGCCACTGCGAAAACCATTAAGCATTTTATGTCTAAGATAATATTGGCCTGTACCGTATCAAATTTGAATGATAAAAATTTAAAGTTGCTTGTAATCTTATGGAAAAGCCTTTTCGGGGTTAAATATTTCTAAATAACTAGGCAGGAATTCTGTTAACAGAAAATTTCAAAATTTAAAGTTAATAAAAATAGCCACAAATCCAATAAATACTTCAAAGATGAAAAATTACAAGTTTTACTGAGCATTAAGAAAATAATAAGGATAAAATTCGGTTTACGCGGAAGCAGTTATTATCACATCAAGCATTACAACAAAGGTAGGTAAACGGTATTAACAAAAAGACACGCTAATTTTAATTTCAATGTAAAACATTACATTTCTTCGGGCATTAACCGAACGCATGTGAAATCAAAATGACGGACAAAGTCATCAGTTTATTTTACTGGATTTATTTTTGAATATCGAGACAAAAAGCCGAAATTTAACGACTATTATTCACTGCAATCAATTTCGCCTTTTCAAAAAATCACAATAAAACCCACATTAAATACAACCACAATCATTAATTTGTCATACGGAAACTTCAATTTAATACTTTAAGTAGTATTTAAGTATTTCTTTTACGTATTGTAATTTATTTATTCCCATCAATATTTCATAATAATGGCAAATAGTTATTAAACTAACTTCTGAAGCAAACATTCTATTTTAAGGTAGTAAGTCCTTCCAGATTATTGTTTTTGAATATCCTTAACTCTTTTAATGAAAGAATAAAACATCTGTCAACTTGACTCATCAAACTTGGAGCTTGCGATGCTAGTATCTCAATAAAAAAAATTTGAAGTTGTACGAGGTCTTATGGATAAAGCGTGTGATAATTTTAAATCATTCTTATGTAAATTCTAATAAAATCGACATAAAAACCCTACCACAAGTGTCACAAATTCAATAAAATGAGAACAGAATAAAATTTGATCAGCCTTTTCCGACAATTCAAAAAGTTACTCAACGAAAACTGTCTCTAGAGAGAGCTCAAGAGGAAAACTAGAGAACTCGAATCAAATTGAAGAAATTCTTCAAATATATTCTTTCTTCAAATTCTTCAAATATATTCTTTCAATTTTAACGCTGTAATAAATGATTCTTTGTTATTAATACACCATAATTGAGGCATGTAAATGAAATACATCAAACAATTTTTTTTTCGTTATGAACGTTCCATTGGTAACGCGAATGCTGTGGTAATCGGCCTTCTGTTGATGGTTTAATTATTATGACGATCGAAAGATAGCATGGACGTACACATCGTCTCGAGGTCAACATATATTATGCAATAACAGTCGGGAAATGCGATATTAAAATATATTTCAACTATGTTTTTAATACGTTTCGATAGCGCCAGGAAAAATTATGGTTATCAGGCGTGGCAAACTTCTTGGAGTACTATCTGGTGTATTTGGAGCGTTTGATGTTGTTTTTGGAAATCACAGGCGGCATTTCATTCTCCACTTTTTAATTATTTGGCACATACAATGGTTTCAACAGAACGCTTTAATTTGGATAACATTTCGTTTTTGAAAAGCATAAGTATTTGCTGGTATACAAGTAATCCATGATAATTTTTCCATAATTTTCGAAATCAATTACGGCGTTTAAACAGCTTTTTGTAAAAACATGTTTTGATACTTCCAACGTTTTCCATTTCTATGCCTCAATTCATGATTTACAGCTACAATGACTATTTGTAATATAAACTAGATAAATAACATTATTGAAAGTCTTATAAATTGTTACGTGCTTGACTAGCGCTTCGCACGCTTCATAAATTCCATCTTCGGCAAACTGTTTGAAACAATTAAAGAGAAGTGAATTCAACAGAGAAAAATATTTTTCGCAAATATTAATAAAAAGAATATCGCTTTTGCTTAGAAATGTCCATGCAGAACTCCATCGATCCCCGCGGCAGTAGCACCTTGCGGGTAGAGATGGCCGCACGAGCGAACCGGGGGCTGTATAATTCACACTTAACAACGCATTAAGACGGCCGTCGAGGTCCCTCTCTGATGAACAAGGGCGTGCCAGAGACCCTGCCGCCATCCGCTCCGCCGTCGCCTCCACGGAATCGCGTTTTTGCTCAAAAACAAAAGAATATCCCCTTCTAGACCCTCACCTTTCTCTGTCTTTCCCTCACTCCTTTAACGGGGGGTCCGTCCCCACTTGTGTTTAAATCTGAGATGGCGAGGGAGAGGGTGTTTGAAAAACAGCGAAGGGCTTTTAAAACACCCTGTACTGTCTTTACGATCCGGTGTAGAGATTGAGGGAATGCCGCGGTGGCGTCTAGCGGTGCACGAAGGGGACAGTGGAAGGAAAGGGATGGGGACGCACGAAGAAACATGCCTGTGGAGATGCATAGGAGATGCTAACTACATTCGTGGTGGGAGTACTAGAGGATTATAGCACTAGTTACACTGGTGATGACGCCGACTTCGGTGCTACTGGTGATGACAGAGTTGAGGTGCCGAATATCTGGAGGAGACGGTGATGTCAGTAGAGATGGAGGAAGTGTTGGTGATAGAAGTGGAAGCTGCTAAGTGGCGTTAACCCTTGCGACCAAGAGAGTAGGGAGGAAATCCTTCAATAAAGGAAGGAGAGTAGCTTGACGGTGGCAGCAGGGTTTCGGCTCCGAGAGCGTGTTCAAGTGAAATCCTATAATGAATGCACTTAATTTTGCCGCGTGCAGTTGAGAAAGAGGGAAGGTTCTTCTTGTGAGGAAAATAGTGAATGCGAGGCTTACCTTACATCGTAAATGTTTTTCATGGAAATGGATTCTCATGTAGAAACAATACAAAATTATAAGCGAGATTTTCTCAGTTGGAGAAATACGAATTATTTGGTAGTCAATGTTAAGAAAAGGAAACAGAATTGTGCCACTTTTGCCACTGAAAATATTATCGAAGCATTCCCTCCACAAAGCAAGAGTTTGGAGGAAAAACACGCTATTACTTAAACTGATCAAAAATTATTATAGATTTTTCCCACATTTATTATAGATTTTTCCCACATTTCCAGATTTTGCGTAGCAATTAATCTAACAGATCGCAAGAGTAACTGTTACTATCTAATTTGACCCTACTTACTAAAAACAATATATTCCAAATATAGAAATGTATTTTTCATATTTTTAAGGCAGTTTAATTTGTGTTATTTAGTGCACTATGAAATTATTTTATTTGATTCATCCTCGAAGAATATTCTCTACTATTTTTATTTCGTTTTAGTAGAAAAAATTAAGAAATTTGAGAAAAGAAAATCAATGTTCAATAATGGGCATTGTCAAGTACACAAATACAAATATCTCTTAAAAAGTTAACAGTTTATTTTAGCTAATTTTCCCATCCTTTTTGTTATATTCTTTCTCGGAGATACTTTATTCTCTCTTATCTTGCCTTTGACGTGGATACGTCACGAATTTGTTCACATATCGTCTGCTGTCTTCTCTATGGTAAAAATTCCCCAACTGTATACGTACTCTTGTGAACTGATAATTCTGCAAAATTGTAATAGTATCGATTTTTTATTAATTTTAAGAGGTTGGATTAGCATTCAACTTCTGGTTGAAGACGATAATATGAACCATTGGAGCGACAGTTATATTGAGTACGAATGGATAACGCTTGGTGTAGTATTAAGGCATGATCTATGTATGTACCTCCAATTTTTCGTACCTGTCAGGGATCTAAACGAGTGTGCAGCATCTTTATTATAAAGTTGTATAATAATAATTTCTATGGAAAATTAAAATAGTAAATTACAATAAACTTGATAAAATTTATTTCTATTTTTTAGTCAAAATATTTTCGTGCGTTGACGTACGTTTAAAAATTTAGAATTAAACAATGAATTTCGTAAATTAGAAATCGCAAGGTGTGAAATAGAATCCCAACGTTAATAAATTCAATAATCTTTTTAAAATTAAATCATTAGATCCAATATGGATGCATTGTTGCTCAAACAACTTCTCAATGTCAAAATCGAGAACTTGATTTAAATTAACCATTTTCACGTAATATAATTGTTTTGGAAAATATTTGTTACAAAAAGTTACAGCTGTCAAAAGTCCCTTTCACCAATCCGCAGAAACAACCTCCGAAGATGAGTCCGTTTGCAGTAGCGCAGTAATCGCACTTCGTCGGAAGCAATGGAGAAGCAGCAGCACAAGCGCCGAGCGCTCGCTTCAGTCCCCATGCACCAACGCGCATGCATCATCGTTTATTTAAGCTGCCTTATAAAATCTGCATCGCGGATAAGACCGCGCAGGTATTTCATAATATAAGGCGCGTGTCAACAGGGAAGGAGGCGGCGGGACGCCAGCAGACGCCACATTCAATGTAGAGCGAGACTTTTATGAAGACTTATCTGGACAGTAAATTTCAGGGGCGTTCATATAAAGGCAGCGATGCCTCAGGAGGGAGAGGCCCAATGTCTGAGCAGAATTCCACGAAAAGTTCGTTTTACACCAAGAAAGCAACACGTGTGACTTGAATTTGTTCGGAATTTTCTAACGGACTGGACTATCCCCTGTGCGTTTACCGCTGTCTTTAACTCAATTTCATGTTCTATAGTAGAGGAAATTTTTGTTTTTGAATCACATAAAAAGGGAAGGGCAATGATCCCAAAACAAATACAAATGAATCAAAAGCTTCAGTAAAATATATCTCCAAGTGGGTCAAGATGCTTACTCCTCAAATTTCTGAAGTTTTAAAACTTATACTATGACTTATACGACATACAAATGAATTATATTTCAAATAAATAAATTTCAGAACAAAAAATATATCGAAATTTTTCTCGAAATATTAATAGGAATAAAATAATAAATAAAACCCCTTTTTAAAAACAAGCTTTTATTTAAACCATGTACTAAAACAAACAAAATAATTTTAGGATTTTATGAAGGTAATGCTAATCCAAATGCTAGTACCTTCATACCCTTTTCACAGTAGATCCTATTAAAACGTAACGTACTTAGTATCTTGTCGCTGAAAATGTTTTCATATTTTTTCGTTAATTATTTGTTTAAAAAAATTTGTCACGCGAAATGTTTTTAAAAGAAAGTGTTCGTTATTTATTTCACACGACTGTGATTGGTTGGTACGTAAGCATCTTCCAAAGTACGTAATTCGCACCACAAGATTTTTGAAAAAAAAATCACAAAAATATGAAATCATACTTAAGAAATCAATTACAAATTTTGAAACGGAAGGACAAGTAAATGCATAATACCCCCATTTCACGCCATTTTCTTGTAAAATGGCATTACAATCATCTATTGTCATGCAAACTACACATCTATTAAATCTCAGCTAGATCAATTGGAAGGAAATTTTTGAAAATTCAATTGCATAATTTGGCCTAAACACACTAACTAACAGGTGAAGTTAAATAAAATCTTGTAGAAATAGAAGAACAACAAAAGTAACTATCATGCATAACGACATAACACTTGGATAATTGGATAATGAAATATTATGGTGATGAAGTCGAAATTACAGACAAATTCTCCCGAAACCCAAAGTCATAAGCAATTTCTTCAATAATAATTTTCTTTTTGTGCAAAGTGAGATATAGATCTTCGGTTACACGATGAATGTAGGTATTGTCCGTATAAAAATGAAGTACAATATACACGCGAGAAACTTAATGGTGGATTATATTCCGACACAATTTTCCAATTAATATGGCTTAAGATTTCAAGCTGAAAATATTTTTAAATGGGTAGTAAGTTCTCAGAACCTTTACTGTTTACTAAACAATTCTGCAGAAATTATTGATTTCATTTCCTATTAAGAATCTTTCAGACATAAAATAATGCTTATAATTTCCAGTTTTAATTTCAACTTCAGAAAATAATGAATTTATATGTAGCAATTAAGAATGTAAAATTATAATTTGGTTGTGAGACGTTACCTTTCAGAATTCATAAATAAATATTTTACCTTGTTTCCTGTCTCTACTTGTTAAAATTAGGCTCTAATATATTACTTCGGTGACACATTTCGTTCAGTAGAAGAACGACCGTGTAGAACAAGGAACTTCACCTCCTCGAACATAGCTTGAGATAATCCCATATTAGAAAGTTTAAAACCAGTACAATGGTTCAGGAAAATAAATATTTTTTTTCACTTTTTTTTGTAATGAATAGCATGGTTGCATATAACCGGGTATGGGTGATGTAAGCTTGGTAATAACCAGTCTTAGGAGAAAATTTTGCAAATATCAGCAAATTTTGCAAAAAAAATTGAATAAAAGTATTCCACATAGTTACAGAACTAATCCAATTAGTAGTCACATTTTTTAGAGTTTTGTTACTTTCATATGTGATTCCACCTAACAGATCACATTCTTCCCCTTTAACTTCCTATAATAAACAGCACTCCTCACGTATTGTGTACTCATGTTACATAATATTTGTGAAATACTAATATTTAGTTTCCGACCGTTATGTAACAATGTATAATAAGAATTCTACTTTTCTTAAATAATTCTTGCAGTTTGAAACCTTATTTTGATCCACCATATATTTTTATAACCAGCATTGAACGATGTCCATTTCAGTACCTTAGTCCGTGGTTCACAAGGGACAACATATGACCTTATAGCAGCTTTTATTACCCAGACTTCTTCACAAGAAGATAAATCTTTCGAAACTCCGTCGATCGTTTCCCTTCTCACAAGTAATAAAAATCATTACCTTCCCCAAAATTCTTCGAGATAGAATCAAAAGAGCTGAGCGTATCCACTGGACCATTGACATCAGTGAACATTGACTCTGTCGTCGGTTTCCAGGAGGGAAACGCTCTATCGGTTCACACAGAGAATGCGCCTAGGAAACACGCCCAAGTCGGGACAAAGACGTTAACTTGGCAAGAGAACCCTCTCGAGTGTGTGGTGGGAGGAGGGAGGTTAGGAGAAGGGGGTTGCGGAAACGACAGAGAGTGGTGTGGTGAGCAGCCAACGAAGGGGGCATTCCAATATTTGATTCAAATCCGAACGCGAGATGGGAGAGAAGAGAGGCCCAAGACACAAGATCGTTTGAACAGAGACCGCTACAAAGTACCCAAGGCGCAGAACATTCCAAGAGGCAGCGTCTTGGTCTACACATTCCGGCGCATCTTATTGAAATGGCGGGGAAGTAGCGACCGACTGGAGGGTCCGCGACGCCTTCTCCATCCCAAACCCCGTCACCCGTTCAGTCGCACTCCGTCGAACCAACCAACCACCCAGGGCGTACGGAACACAATTGGTGTTCGTGTCAAAACCGTTGCGAGGACTATTTATGGAGCAGGGATTACAGATACGTCCCGCCAAACGCAAGGAAACCGACAGCGGGAAAGTGAGGTCGGTGAAACGTTCCTGGCAGCAGAAGCAGCAGCCAGCCAGCCAGCTACCTGGGCGTTGGAGATGGCGACGCGACTCGGGGTAGGAAGGAAGGATGGGGTCGCCGTTGCCTGCCTCCGAGCGACCACAAATTCGGGACAGTTAACTGCCGCCGATGCGAGTTGGCGGCTGGCCGTTTGTCAAGCGACGTCACCGACGGGAAGGATGGGGACGAATGAACTCCAAGAGTCTGGGAGGTTCAGGAGGAAGCTCTGGCTTCCTATTAGTCACGTCAAGGATTAGTTTCCTAATAAGGGGAACTGGCAGCATACGCTGTCTAAAATGAAATACACTCAAATATTTGTAACTTGAATGATACATACCGATGTAATTTCTTCAGTCACTTCTAAAAGAAATTAAACCTCACCACCTTCACAAATATCTCATAACAACAAATCGCCAATTGACTTTAGAAAAAATAAACTACCATTCAGGTCAATTTTGAATATCTCATTCAATACTTTCATATTCAATAAATTAGTTTGATTGTGCATGCATCAGTTCTTAAAATCCATGAGTACATGACAATGTCTTTTTAATAATTGTTTATAATATAAAATTAAATATTTTAAAGCATCCTTGTCAATATTCTAATGTAAAATAATAAGATATTTACATGTGCATAATCTTCACTCGGAAAATTCATTTTCATTATTGCTCTGAGCTGACCTAAGTTTTCCACCCAATTTTCGTCTCGGTTTTTAGATGAAATAATGATACCTTGCATTCTTCTAAAGATTAAAATACCTTATAGTTCTCCAGATGGTCGTAGGCTACAGAGGCCTCTTTCTGTCGTGTATGGAGGAAAGAAGTGCTAACCACGTCCATGAGATAATGGGAATGAGAAGGGAATCGAACCATGGATTCCCTGGAATTGATCACATGGGGTGTAATCCGCTATACCACAAGTACTCCTTTCGTAATAGTACATTATTTCCAACCAGCTTTGTACCGTGCGTTCCATTTATTTTAATCGACGAGTTTTCATAAAATTGTAAAAACATAGAATTCAGAGTCAACATAGTTTTATGAATTTCGAAGTACTTGATAATACATAACACCATAAGAGAGTAATCTTCACAGAAACGAAAATCAGTTGTAAATTTTCTTGTAATTCTAACATTGAACTGTTTTCCCTTACTAACATGAAATTTTCATGATTTTCTTACAATTCACCAGTTTTTTTTCCTGCAATAACAAAACCTGATGTAACAATTCCCCGAAATTAGTACGCATGGTCATTTTCAATTATTCTTCGGGTATGCGTTTTAAGAAATACTGCTCCTCTCTCGTGACCATAACCCTCACACTACAGTGCAGTGTCACACATGACATCTGTCACTTTCATTCATGCAAATGTATTTTTAATTTGTACATCCTTTCTTTCCTAAATATCTTGTATGGAAACATCCACTGGATATATTATCCGTAACTCTGCTCTTCATTTCCTTGCAATAATTTGAAAGAAGGTTTCTTGAACGAGTGTCTTATGTGAAACTTCCTTAATGTTACAATTTTTAAGGCATTTATTAAAAATAAGTCAACATTTTTTCACCGATAAAAAATGAACTTCTGGAACAATCATGTGAGATTAAGGTAATAGATGTTCGTGAAGGAAAAATGGTGATTTTAGGAACAGATATGGGGACAAACAGGGTACATACGAATATTCCATTTTTCGGGCTAAATTTCGGTCTGATGTGGCTCTCTCTTTGGCAAAATCACTCATTGACCTAAGATTGATGAACACATTTTTTTATAAAACCCTTTGTACTGAAATATACACCATGTAGGAGAAGGGAGAAAATGAGATTGAACTATATAGAAATCCCCCAACATGAAGATCAGGTAAACTTCACATGAAAGATCATATTTTCATAGAAATACGTAACAGGTCAAACATATGAATCAAAGTGCGCATATGAAAGAAAGAAATACACAACATATAGAAATAATCAAATACTACAGAAATATTTGTGTTTCTTGTGTTATATATTCCAAGAGTTGATGTATTTTGACAGCTTTATTAACAGCGAGACGATGTGACAACTTCTCAAGAGGAATGAACGTATAAAATGAAGTACATTCTACAGATTAAAGGTTTGTCAAGTCATACCAGGAAACCTCATTAACGTCACCTCTCACTACTTTCCAGAAAAAGTTGCTAGAAGTGTCCGCGAGTAAGGACGTCATAACGCATCGACGCTCGCTGCTGATCGAAAGACCCGTTCTTCCCCCCACAAGGAGCCATTTGGCGGCTCGACGAAGTCTCGCATCGGTCATTAGACGTCGCAGGGCGGACGAAGCGCCTAAGTGCTGTCCATTTGCCTCAGTGTCCCTCGCCTGCTCTTAATGTCTCTTCCCTAGAGTAGACAGGCATGTGGGGAAGCGGAAAGAAGTTCGCTGTTATTGCATTTCTTCGAATATCACGCAAAACTTGTCGAAGATTGCGATATTTTATTATACTTTGATTAAACTTGTTACAATGATATACAAGATATGCTGCCAATCGTTGTTAGGAATAGTCGACCGTAAAATGTGTAAATAACATAACCGACATTTGCCGTTGAGGGAGAAAAATGTTTTAATATTTTGAAACATGGATTGGTCGTTTTGATTATGTCTCATTCTTTGAATATTTAATTCATTACAATACGATATTATATCCGAAATTATATGCCATTTCTAAACTTTTACTCATTTTTTCTCCCCCACAAACCGTCCTAAAACGTAACACATGTTGTACGTTAAAAAGAATTTGTCACAACGATAATGAGAGGTGTAAGATACTTAAAATTCAGCTTGAAACTTTGTATTATAATATTATTCTTGATTTAAATTTTCATAATTTTTATTTCAGCAAAACAAGTGCCCAAAATTTGCATTTATATTTTGTATAAATTTTCATTTGAGGTATGAATTGTAACATTTGTAACAATAGTAACATACATTCACAAGTTATTTGCGGTTAGATAATATTAGGTAGCGAAACAGTTAACTCCAATCTGTCTATTTTATCAAAGCATGACAAAGATTTTTTTAAAAATTGTAAGACTCCTACGAAGTAGAAAAATTCAACTCTGTTAATACACTTTGTGAAAGAGGGACACAAGTCAAAAACAAATTTAGTTGTTCGAAGACGTTTTAATACTTCAAAATGAAATATTACTTAATATAACTTTTTAAAAATAACTCTTATGAGATTCTTGTAACGAATAATTTTCACCCGAACGTATGTTTTGTTCGTACTTCTTTACCAAAACGTGAAATAAATCAAAATTTAACTCGAAAGTAAAAAAATCAATAATTANAATCAAAATTTAACTCGAAAGTAAAAAAATCAATAATTATATTTTTGTATGTTCTTTACGCGCAACTATGCTAAATTGACACAGTTTATCAATTAATCGCATTCGTCGTAAGTTGTAATTTATTTATTTATTAATACTTTACCTCGCGACAAAATTTATTTACGGGTCGGTTTTTTGAAGGTGATCTCTTCATATACTCATTGAATATTATGATTTTATGTTAATTTTTTATATGAATAAATAAGAATATAGTACTTATATTAGATAATCTATCACATATTACATAATATTTAATGTGACCATTTAGGTAAAGTATAAATATAGATGTAAATTACAAACATACGTTGGAGATTTTATATTACAACTATTATTAAAGAACATTATATTTTCATGGGCACATTTCTACTGTTTATTTTCATTAAATATCCCCATTGCCATTAGTATCATCAAATTTATAACATAATAGATCCTTAAAATTATGTTAAAATATACACCCGGTAAATATGTACTCCTGTACTATTTCCTATACGTCTTTTGAAAAAAAAAATCATCACGAAATAATACTGTAAGTGTAAGACAAAAATATACGTTCCCACAGAGACTTATTCGAAAAATAAGTTCACGAACTACTAGAGATCAAAATATCGTTTGAATAATATGTCATAAGTTCACTTACTTCCATTATATACGTATCGACGGTAAAAAGGTAAGTAATATCACAACCTAATCTAAATCTGTAATTGTAAAGTTTCTATTTATTTAAGATATGTATTTTTGACGAGACGTGTGATTCGAGCACTGTCATCCCTCGTTCGGGTTACATATACACATAGTAGTTCGGGTATTTAATACACATTTGAATCTTATTTGAACTTGCTATGAATCGCCTATAACAAATACCTAATTTTTTCTCCTCGCCCTGAAAAACCTTCGGAATGCAACCAGCATTACATGTGTGCTATGCGACTACGTCTGCCAGAAACAGTATTTTCGGAAGCTAAATTAGATATTTATAGATAAAATAATTCTAGTTATGTTTAAAATATTCTTATAAGTACATTCAATATGTGTATACAAAAAAAACATAATAAAATTACTATAAAATACTATGTTTGTATTTTCTATGATATGGTTACACATACACATCTTCAGTTAATACTAGCATTTCCCGTCGTGTCTTCACCCGCGGTACTCTATTAAAGACAGTTTATTGTTATTTAGGTTCGTTTATTAAAAAATAACCTTCCCAACAACATTCATTTTAAAAATATTAAAATTGCATTGTTAACAAATATTAATTTATTATATATCAACCTCAATAGTCTGGGTTCACAACGTGTACTACAAGATTATTGCCCTTGATGAATATACCGTCGAAATAAATAGTTAAAAAGTCAACAAGATGAAAATAGATATTATTAAGATCAATACATCACGCCACCTTTCATCACATTATATTCACTTTTGTGTGTGAAATCTCACATGTGAACTGAAATAGAAAACTGTATAATGCAAGTTAGGCAACTGTATAGTCTGTAACCAAATTCCAAAAAGATATTAAAGGATAAGAAAATTACGATCAATCGCCACCTGTACTACGCATTAATATACAACTGAATACTACGAAATATATTAAAGAGTTTCAAATATATATTGTTCATAACTCATTCGAACTCTTCCTTGGTGAAGCATGTTTTCCGACCAAACTCATATGTCCAAGACGTACCTTAAAGTGCTTATTTCTGGAAAAATGAACTTTTCTTAATACAAGACAGAATTCATAAAAAATATACCAGAAAGTCATAAAAGACGTCATTGTCCACCTGACAGATATTTTTCAGCTAGAAAACAGACTTTAACTCTTGGGTTTCGTGATCTACACCTATTTGTTTTGTAAACATGCATACTACATTCATAATAATACTCCATGTTTTCCATGTACTTGTTGTCATGCAATACGGCACATCTTGACCGGGACTTGAAAAAAACTTTATTTCAAAACGCATCAGGCAAAAACTTCTGAACGAAATCTCCTGAACAAAACTCCTGAACGTATTTATAAAGGTCTCACTTCTTATAGTTAGCAATATAACTGAAGTTAGATTTTAGAGTTTTGAGTAAGAATACAAAATACCATTAAAGGCCATAACTGTTTTATTATATGTCTTGGCACGCTCACCCTGCTCTAGTCTAGTTAATACGCTTTTTACATACTCGATTTTTCTTGTTTTCTCTTTATAAGACAGAAGTCATACAAACATTTTGAAGTGATTGTCTTTCTAAAACGTTTTTTAAGAAGTTTTGAAATAATATTCTAACTAAAATAATGTTTTAAAATAATAATTCAAAGAGTAGAGCATTGATCCAGCCTGCTTTTCTCACGTGAAACACATTGAATCAATCTTCACCCAACCGACGTGTATCAACTTGACTCGAGCGACGCCATTACAGTAACCCTAACAATATGCATCAGGTGTGTGAGTTACATGTAGTACAAGTATGAATTAAATTCTTATATCCTATCAAAGACAAAATGTGATCACATTGATTTTTAAATAAAATTTTACCAAGTGATCTATTTAACTTATAAAAGATGTACTCACAACCTCTATTAAGAGAATGTTTAGCCATTAAAAACAGTCAAAGCTAGCTACTTCCTTCCAAGCGTGCTTGGAGACTAAGTATTCTTCCTTCCATTCATCCATATTCCTGAAACTTTATTGTTGTCAAATCTTTCAGAAGCTATTGACTAATCTTTCAGTGTGATTTCAAGCAAATGTGTTTTCAAATAATGAATATAAAACGATTAAAAACGGTGTGTCTTTGGTCAGGTCATGGTGAATGGTCGAACTTTTCGACAAAGAGCTGATACGTACTGTACATTAAAAACACACATGATCTGAACTAACTATTGCCAATATACGAAACATGTACATAAGTTTGCTTTGTAAAAGCTAGGAAATGCTCCATTAATTTCACAAGAAATATTTCAAAATCATATTCAACTATCATGAAGGATTGTTCTGTCATATCGAATGCAATGACATAAATTTCGAACTAGCCGTACTTTGCGTACATAGAGATACTCTTCTGGTGTACTACAATCGCTCGCGATGACAAACAATAATTGATACGAGAGAAGCTCCTGCTGGTGACCACCTCCGTCACACCTCCCACGCGAACTAATGACGGGGGGGGGGGGGTAGTCAGAGAGGGGTTAGTCTTGGGATTTATACGACCCGTGAGCACAGAAGTGCCCAAGCTCAGCAGGTAGGGGTAGAGAATGAAGGAGACGCCAAGTGAAGGTGAGTAGAGGACATGGTGCGAAGATGCAGAAGCAGAGACGCAAGGAGCAGAAGCAGAGTCGCGGGAGAGATTCCTCTCCACCCCTCCCCTCCTTCTCTTCCTTCCCCTCCGGACTAAAAGCGCGCGCCCCGCAGCTAAAACTTTCTTGGTCTCCTCCGATTATAAATCTTAAGTTGTCCTCCTAGCCCGCACGCATAGGTCCCTTTAACACCATGTAAACAATGGAATGGCACTACCTAAGGTGAATGGGACCCCCATAAATATCGTAAGAGCTTTCCTGCGGCGGGCTCACTTCCTTTGGCGGCGTTATACAGAGCCTCGGCCCACCCTCTCGCTCTCTCCGAAACTCCACCTCCTTGCGAACACCGCCCAGACAAAACTTCACCTGAGAAACCTTCCCGTATCTCTACCCATCATCCGCAGGAATTTCCAACTCCTTCTCTACCCCCTCACCCTCCATCTAAAGCCTAGGTTCTTTGGGATAGAATGGTAGTGCTATCGTGTTCTCCATCTCGCGTAAATATATCGAGTGTAAGATATCGATTCATATCTCACCATATCCTTTTAGAGAGGAGGGAGGGGCAACCGTTTCTGCGAATTATTACGTCATTAGTGGACTCGCAACTCATAGTTGGGACATCGTTCGGGTCGTGAAACTGACTCTTGTGGGGAAAGATGGGGAAGGGATTGAGAAGTAGAGTGATTTGTAGTATTAGTTGCGCCGTAAATTACATTTCAGGAATACTACAATTAGCGAACCTATAATACCGACGATATACTTTCAAATTTCTGCAATCCAATCTGAGAAATGCTTGGTTCTAAAACAAGAAGCTCAGTGAGTCATTGTGTAAGAATGTTATTTCACCAACATTTTGAAACAAGTAACTTTGCACACTTTGAATGTAAAAATTACAAAATTTAACAGGAATCCTACAATTTTTTTAACAGAATGAAATCGATATGATACCGATAATGGCCACCAGAAGCGCCACGTTCAGGTCCATGACTGGTGCTTACTCTACGCCTCAGTAAACGGCCACTAGAGTGCAGGAATGTGCCGCCCAATAACGCGCCTTCTCTACGTTCAAAAATATCTACCATGCAGTTAATTAAGTACATTAAATGATAAAAACTATTGAATAACTAAGAAATGAAGAACTATGTGAATTTGTGTAAATATTTTTAGTTAACACAAATTATTAATTGTTTCACAAAAAAAAATTATTCCAATAAATACGATTAAAATTTGGAATAAGATAAATATTAGTAAAGTAAGTGTTGAATTAAAAAATAAAACCATTGAATGTATGCATAAGACATGCATACATAATACAACCAATCCATCATTCAGCTTTAAAAAATGTTTTTGTTGTGCGGCGCAATGCGCGGTGGATGAATTATTTCGTATTTATATACTTTAATTTTATCAAATATATATTAAAAGAAGGAAAATTACAATAAATGTCAGTATTCTTCAATCTCTCATTCAATGTTATCAGGCATTTCATAGAAAATAAGGGGTCGTTAAGTTTCAACAAACGAGGCGAAAGCCACTTTCGAACTCCGAAAAGAAGCTCCAATAACGAAAAAGTTTCATGTAGAGAGAAAAAGTTTGAAGAAGACTAATCTGACTCACCTAATAGATCTACGTTCGTGTTTAAAAAATTTTCGAGGTGTACGGAATCGGAAACTACATGGTATAAGATAATTTGCATGATGATTCATTAAGTTTTGAATGAAAGTATTTATCGTAGTTAAAAATAGCAGTGAACAATCAACTAAAGAAATGATCCTCGTTCTAAGAAGACAATAAAATAAAATAATTTTAAGAAAAGTGTAACAATACGACATGATTATACGTAAAAGTAAGAAAATAGGAGGTTTTTTTTCTGACCTAACTCTTTTCGCTTTACGAATTTTTTTATATTGTCTATTATTTCTAGCACATTGAAGTATGAGTCTTTAACATTCAGTCGCAGCGCTTAAGTAACGTAACGTAAATTATAATCAAAAACATAATTAAAAATGTAAATATTGAGTGATATTTTTGACAAATGTTTTAGAATTTTTGCAAGGTACCACCCATACGTCATTTAGACCTATTATAATGCATTGTCCGTATGAATAAATATAAATATTTTTATAAAAGAAAATAATACTCATCTCATTATCTGGTATACGATATTAATTATCACACCATAAAATCTAATACCTAATTGATCAAAAGCATGAAAAATTATCATCTTCCATTTGCGAAACTATGATGAATATCGATACCATTACAAATTATTGCGACAATTAATCATTTATTTCATTCTTTTCGAATATTATTTCTACCTATCACGTAACAATTTTTGTAAATCATTATAAAATATTGCGGTAATATCTCAAATGGAGATTTAATTAGATACATTCAAATATGCCAGAAATGTTAAAAAATATGAGCTTTGTAAAATAAAATTATGTGAAATGTCGCTAAATAAAAATGTAAAATTTTAATTCAAATTAATGCTTTCATTATCATAAATACTTTTGTTTCATTGTGGTATTCAAAAAAACTGAATGATTTAA
Source organism: Laupala kohalensis (assembly GCA_002313205.1). Classification (NCBI taxonomy): domain Eukaryota; kingdom Metazoa; phylum Arthropoda; class Insecta; order Orthoptera; family Trigonidiidae; genus Laupala; species Laupala kohalensis. The sequence continues at coordinate 544,697 of NNCF01126410.1, read as the reverse complement.
AATAACAGAGGTGAAACAGTCAATAGCTTCTCATTGCGGAATTAACGCGGATTGTGTTCTATCTCTGTTGACCAACGGTGGATGCATTAAAAATACCTGTTTGGTTGTATATTTCTTTTCGAATTAACAATGCTTCAAATATGATGCAAGAAATTAGTTCTCAATTACTAATCAAAGGTTATAATAGTTATTTCATTCATATTTATTCCAATAAATCTTCCAGTAAAAAACTAGATATCTTGATCTCAAATATGACTCATTATTTACCAAATCTCTGTACGTCCTTCCACTACTGTATTAGTTGTAGTTTCTTTCTGTATGATTAGAATGATAGTAAATAAATCAGATACAGTTTGCATAACACAAGATATACTACGCAGAATGAAACAACTTAGTTTGTTAAGTATATTACTACAACTGTTTGTTAAGTTTATTACTAATTTCGTTTAACGTGAAAATAAGCAATTCTTTAGAGCATTATACGTATTAGTAAGCATTTCTCTAGTGCTTTATGAATATCAATATCAATTCACTAGGTTCTTTTTTTTCAAAGAAAGTCGGTATATTTATATCTGTTGTTGTTTGTTCTAGAACTAAGGTCTGTTGATAATCAATAAAAATGAATAGGATGAGGAAGCATCTGCAGCTAGTAATAAAACCTACAAGGAAACAATGTAGGAGGATTTCGAATATCTTTATTAGAAAACTGAAAAGAGGTAGAAAATAGTTTGCGGAAGTTAGCCCTTCAAAGCAAGAACATAATTTAGATTTACTTATTACGTGTTGTTGTTAATCTTCATTCACATATCTCGGTGGAGGGGAAGGGACACGGAAACATGGAAAACGGAAGCTGAGGCCTGACATAACTAGTGAGTGTGACTTCATGAAGTAACGTGACTCACCTCGAGCTATCATGAAAGTTTGGAATATCAAAGAACGCCATGGATTCGAAAGTAGATTTAAAGTATATCTAAAATGGACTCAGGACACATCTGAATTGGAAGGTATCATTTTTTCTGGACGTCTGCAAAATCAGCTATCATTTTATGAGACTAAAAAATATGAATAAAATAGAGATAATTTAATGATTCAAAAACTGTTGGTAAAGATGTAATCTAAAGGTGGTCGATATTTGACCGATCTCTCGCCTGAAAGTGCAATAATAAACGGAAAAGAAATGTCTAAAAATACAAATTTTAAATAACAAAACTTAATTTACTATGGGAATGATCGAAATATGACAAGCGTAGCGCGAAGAGTTTAAATACTTCGTTTAGATGGTAATTTGTTTCAAATTATGCTTTGTTGATAGTATTAGTGTATGACTCCGCTTCGTTTACGTAGTTATTTTGAATCAAGACCTACTTGATCATACTACTGATAATTGTTTATTTAAGAGCACCCCATTTCACAAATAAATCTCATAAAAATTGTACCCACAATTTGGAGATGTCTGTTGCGCTTTCACTGGGAAATCCAACCATTTCGCAACAGTTTGGTTCTACCGTCATACAAAGGATAGGCATGGTACTAGTGATATCTTGCGCTAACATGAGGTACTGATCTCTATACTATTTCCAATTCTCACCATAGCGCCACAGACATTCCCAAAACGAGCTGCGAGTTCAAAAGCAATATGGGAAAGTCGAATACATCGGATAATCTCTAGCATAACCTTATATACTACAAGCCGTGACCCTCATATTTGGCAACCTTGCGTGGTAGTCCTAAGATTGCTCGTAAGCCTGCTTCATAGCTGTAATCACAGAAGAAAAGGCTGCAATAGTTTTTGGAGTTCGGAGTATTTGCGTTGCATTATCATAATAACTTTGTGTTTTCGCATCACAAATATCAAAATGCCTCTATTAAAAAAAAACAGCTGAAAAATGCGAAAAAATTAATAATGTTAAAGGTATATATTAAAATTATTAATTAAATAGAATAAAATTCATTATTCTCTGAACTTAACTATTCAATATAATTCTTCCTTTAATCAATATTATATACAATTAAGATTTTTTGCGAGAATTTCAATAACTCGATTGTTTCAGAGCTAACACAGTTATAACTATAAGATAAAGAGATTTCAGCTTATTTTTTCAAGTCATAGAGCCAAATTAAGAATAATACACATCCGTTCAAGATAACATATTTCTCCATCTTTTCTAGCAAATGATAAAGAAGAATGTGATTTTGCCGTAAACTCATATTTCAGCACATTACGGTTGGTAAGTTTATATTGCTACCAACATTAGCGTCTCATGTCCGAATTCTGTATTGTTGAGAATCACTGGATATAATGCATAATAATATTTATTCTACACACAATAAATAACCTAACACTAATATGAAAAACAAAGTTATAGTCAACCGAAAAGTATTTATTTGCCAAAACCGGCTTTCGTCATCTTCAGTGACCTACAATCAAGATACAGGAATATATTTATTATTAATACAGGAATATATTTATTCCTGTATCATGATTGTAGGCCACTGAAGAATATTCACTAATTTAAATTTTTCATGTAATAATTTTGTAAACAAACATTGATCATTCAACTATTTATATAATATTATAAATATCTGAAACAAATTAGTATTAAATTCCCTGATTATTATTAACTTCAACATACTAGTACTCTCTATTTTAATACATATTTTGTAATTACTACTGTATATAATTATTATTAAGACCATTTGACCAACAACTAAATATATTTCTGTATTTTGCTTATAGACCACTGAAGATGACAGCATAACCTGTCGAAATATTTTTCTGTTGAGTATAACTTTGTTTTTCATTAAAGTAAAAACCAAATACAACATCATTATCTAATTATAACCTAACACTACTTGAACATTTTAATACATATTTCAAACGACGTCATTATATAATATATCAAACGATTTCGTCTATTTTTCCTCATGTTTCCAAAAAGCATTCATCGCGTTTTCCTCTTCGAAATATTCAAGCCCAATCCCAATCTCTTCTAAACACATTCGTAGGGCCGCATTGCCCTTCTTCCTATTTCTCTTCTATTTTACCCATGGACCATCATGCACGTATCATCTGCATATATCACTGTTAAGATACCTGCGACATCTAAGGTTTTACTAAGGTTTCATTTATAACTGTATTCCAGTAGGGTGGTCCAGTATAGGACCCCTGAGGACATACTTTTGTGTTCTGTTTCATCATTCTTGTTCCACTCAAATCCAGTATGGTATCTATCAATAAAATACGAATATACTATGATTATCGGGTACTCTGGAATTTTCATATTGCGTAACAGAGCCAACTGCAACTTGTACACACATTCCAGCACCGTGGTCTCATTTCGCATGTCCGAAAAGTGTGAAAACGCCTTTAATAGACCATATTACGTTGCTAAATTTTAGCAGTCACTGGTAAAAGCGATTCACACGTTTTCGCGAAAGCCACGAAGAGGACAAAAAGTTATTCAGCGCCATGAGAAGAAAAAAGTTTAAGATACATTTTATATAATTAAAATTATATCTCTATTTTTGCAATGTGATTCAAACCAGTAGCTTTATTTGTACACATATTCCTTAACATATTTATTAAGAATAAATTCCCCTTTGTATATAGTCTCTTATTGGCCAATAGTATCAAATATCTGCTAATATAATATAACATTGAGGGTGTGCTGCCGTGTATAGAGAATGAGTTCTTCCCTGAACGGGATGAGGCTGAGAGAAAGAGCAGTAGCAAAATCCCAATCACTCTCCCCCAGCTTACAAATACTTCAATTCATTGTGAATGGAGTGAGTGAAGGGGGAGCAGAAAGCAAATCACATCGAGGCTACGCGCTGCCATAAAGAGTGCACGCAGGCGCACGATGCGCAGACGTCATTAAAATTAGAGCTATTAACAAGCTATCAGCAGAATAAATCAATTAATAATTCATAACTGACAAACAAAAACGATATATGATAAAGCATATGCAAACATGCAGACCATTTGCATATTAAAACACACACACATACACAATATATCGACAGTACAAATAATAAACACAAAACATTAATACTCGTAATATGTAAAATTCTACGAGTATTGAGTATATAATTTTAACAATTACTGACAAATTATCCAAATGCACGCAATTGTGGAATCACAAAAATACCATGTGTTAGATGGTATTACGAGCGTTACGCACATTTTTTATCTGAACTCACAGAAAGTCATCGGAAATAACTCGTATTTTTAGAGGAAAACAGGGAAAATTAAATGAAAATATAATACAAAATGTATATAATGTTGGAAGCACATTAGGATAATTAGCCAAGAATAACGAAAGATACAGTAATCACGTTTTCCAGGCATAATGATCTTATTAACATCTGCATCACCATAAATATCTTATCACAATCACTATGATAATTATTTATGGTCTTAATGCTTATTACAGGCTAAATTCTTGGAATTCCTGAAACTTTCAGAAAAAAATCACTTTTGGGACTGCTGAAGCGAAATGACACCCTCACTGCCATGTATGTACACGATCACCTCTTACACGAAAAAAAACATCCTTTGTGTTGCGGGTGAGGAGTAAGATGTAAAAATTATCGAAAATGATCAATTTTAGTATTGAGATCGAATTTTCGTGGCCGCTGAAATTAGTAGTGACACTCTCGAAGACGTAAAAGTTCACAATTAGCCCGTATAAAACTCAGGATCCCGAAGGAATGGGATGCCATGAAAAAGTTATGGAACATGACAGACACGAGTCCATAATTTTCGGTGTCGTTCACTTAATAGTGCAATCCTGAAATTGTGCAAGTTTAAATTCAACCGTAATGGAAGAAAGACATCAATACACCGCTTGGGGTGAAAATTGGTTTATATATACAAATAATCGAAAATAAACTTTGAAATATAAAAAAAATGAAAATTTTATCGGATCTTTAGTTTTAGGGTTGATGAGATTTTAAAACTATGAATGCCTTTAAGTTCAAATTATCACATTGGTATACTGTATTCTTAGAGCTGGGGTTGTGAAGGATGAGACGTAAAAATAACGTAATAAGTTCGCTATTACGATCGGGTCCATGGGTTTTGTGTATACCGATATGAATAATCGTATTTCCAATGACGCTATGTACCCTTCAGACCTCATAAGGTGCACGTCACCCCTAGAGGCGAGGGGTGGAAAGAGTGTGACACGAAAAATTATCTACAATGTCCGCTAAGAAAGGATTTTACAAAATTCACCCCTAAGGGAGTGAAATGAAAAATTGGTATTTTCCAAAACCCTTCTCTATTTTATCAGCAACAATAAGAGACAGAGGATACACACCAATACTACTGAAACTTTCAACATTAATGGATAACATTCTCATTGGATATTAATGGGAATGTGAGAAAGAATAAAGTTGCAGACACATTACAAATTCACGTGAGCAAAACAAAGGGTATTCAGCTTGTATAAAATATACACTCCCCCCACGCACTGAGCAATCCTCTCACAACGCTTGGCAACAATAAACAAATCCTAACAAACCTACATGTAACCTGCCATCACAAAAACATCCAAAGAACATACATTCAATTTAGTGACACAATTCTGCAAGTCAAAACAATCCGCCAGCAAATACAACGAGATTTCTCCCATTTTTCTTGCAACAATACTAACTGCGAATTCCACTCTACCTCCACAAATAAAAATAATGATAAGAGAAAAGAAGATACCATATTTAAATGGAAATTCTTTAATCAATACATTTGAAAATATTTGATTTGGTTTGGAACTTGTAAAACTGTTTCCATTGTTTCTAAAAACAAAATTCGAGTTATCGCTCTTTCAGAATTATACTTTCGTGATGCAAAAGACTACATCATAACTATTGCCAATGCAGAGATTGGCAAATACAGAAAAAAACCCACAAATATTGGAGAGTTATTAAAATGCTGTCTTCTTTAGTTAGCAGTCCGGAAACTGGTTTAAATCACTTCGAGGTGGGATTGGGCAATTTCAGATGGCATACTATAAAGTAGTGGGGATGAGAGTGTACGTAATGCTTAGATGTCTTCCTTGGACACAGAGATAGCAATATCTTACGCAGAATTTGAACCGAGAAACGTCAGGGGTGATCTATTGATGTCAATATTTCAAAAGAGACGTATGAGCTACTAACTCCTGTATATTAGTATAAAACTACTGTCTAAGATAATACATCCCAGTGAACAAAAACAATACTGGTTCAGCAGTAATAATTCCAAATTGTTCAGATTTCAGTAGATAAAACAATAATTTTTAAAAATGTCAAAATTAACTTGAATAAAATGAATTTAAATGATATCCGTTCGGCACGCAGTTGGGTGAAAAGGATATTCTAGAGGACAACACTCACAGGAGACTGAGTGGATGAAAACATAATATGTAACTCCAACTTAAAGATCCGATATAAATTCAAGCTCCTCTTATGGAAAAGACACTCACAGCAGTGAACGTTAGAGAGTTACTGAATGCAACCAAAGATTCTATTCACTTTCTATTGCGACATAAAAATGGTTTTGTATGGTCGATGAGAATGATCATTTGACCAGATAAAAGAACAGATTTGAAAATTGCCTCGTAAGAAATTAATTTGCTTGATTAATTTGTCCCGAATCTCTTGTAAACCTTTATTCAAGGAATTAAATATTGTAACACTTGCATTTATGTTTATGAAACTGTCGTGTTTGTTAAGACCGAATTGCTGAAGTGCCACCCTTGTTTCATACAAAACAGTTTTGTTCACGAACACAATATTCGCAATAGGAATAATATTCATCGTCCGAGAGTGTCAACTGCGCTTTGCCAAAAAGAGCCGTATCATTTGGGAATCGTTCTATATAATTCCCTGCCCAAAAATATAAAATATATTATTAAATTGAATCTCTTCAAATCTGCGGTTAAAAGCTATCTTCTGCACAAGTGCTTCTACACTGAAAAAGAATTTAATGATTTTAATACAAATTAAAGCCGTCTTACTTTATCACGTTATTGTTGTAATACTTTCAAAATATCTGACAATAATTTCAAAACTATTTTCCTGCATGCTAATATTATGTCTTATTATTCATATAAATTTAGTTGTATATGTACTCAACCCTAGCACGGTTGTGTACATTAATTCTGTAGCCTCATCCTGTCCCGGATTTTTCTCCGTTATCCTTCGGGTAGAGGCGGATTTTTTATAAAGACTCCCTAGGTCTAGAGATGGCATCAATTGATATAATTATTAGCGAATTTAGTGTTATTTAATTGTTACGATTATCAACAATACGTTCCGAATGATTTATAGTTAGATAATAATACGTTCTTGTGAAATAACTTTTCTGTTTCATTAAATACAAATTCGTTGGTATGATGTTAATATTATATCACGTACCGAACTATTTTTATTTTTTGGAGTTTGTTGCAATTTTAAATTCGTCTCTACCTCAGGGCCCTTGATCGGAATTGATGGGATGGTCCCTTGCTTGCTTCCGGAGAGTAAATTAGTTTATTGTCCTCCACGTGGTCATACGCAGTTACTAACTGCTTTTTTTATAATAAAGTTTATTTATTCATTTATTATGTTTACATACATATCTGATGTTGAGACTCAGATGGTAGATGCAGGAGTTCTCCTTGAAGTTTAAGGTTTGGGATTCGAATAAGAGGTACAGCAGCAGGTTGTTCCTCTGGTAAGCAACAGGAAACAGGAAAGCGTTAAAACATTCGAAGTAAGTCTCCCCTGTCAGTTCAAGTTAAGTCGTAAAATGGGATTGCACGAGTTCAAACGAAAGAAACGCAAATATTTACACAATGTCACAAAGACTACAACTTCCAATTAATGATTCGTGAATATCTTTATTTACATTGTATGTATATTTTTAGACTTGAAATATGTCAATAGATGATCATTCCTGCAGTAGAGCACACGTATACTGGCCACTTTCACCTAACGTCACGTCAGTTTTGTGACTCAGTTAACGTGAGAGAAAATTGATAAAATTTATTGTAACTGTGATTACTAAAGCGTTATACAGTGCTTATTCCAATATCTGTATTTATATGTAGAAAATAATACGAAACGGACCTGCTACTTCATAAGCCAGAAGGACGAGTACACAGCTCTACGAATCTGTAGCAGTGAGACACATGTCGTTTCTATGTTCGTTATCAATTTCACTGATTAAAAAAATAAAAAATCGTAACGCAAAATAAAAATGATTTGTTTACTACTTAATATATTTATATAAAATACATTTCCTATCATCAAAACCATTTCTGTGCAAAATGAACCTAACTAGCATACTATAAATCTTCGTAATAAACACTTTTTTATTACATTATTATTAATAGTAACATTAACATGAACATAAAATATCCTTTGTTGTACGAATTTTACGTCCATAGAATATTTTGCGCATGGGATTCTCACATTATTCATACAACTATACTTAAGTCTATCTGGATGTTAGCGTACACGATATTTCCACTGAAAAGAGGAGAAATTGCTAACTTACAAATTCACACACACATATGTAATCACACGATTAATTTCACAAATAATGAAATGTAAAGTACTCGGACAGCATGATAATACAGATAAATGAAAATAAGAATTGACATTGCACAGGCCTACAATACGCTACAAACACTACCCCACAACAACTCACCATTTCTGAAATTTACCAATAATGACAGGAAATTGGAATCCATACGGTGTCACCGTCGTACGTGTTTTTGGCAAATAAATCTTACGTGATCCAAGTAGGGGTCTCCAAACGTGATCCAAGTAGTTTTTTGCCGGTCAACTACATTTATTACACAGTAATTACCATTTATAGCCATATAGATAAATTTATATGTCTACAGCGTTATTAGATTTTGCATACCAGACTACCGGAGTTTTAATCTTCACTAAAAAGTTACCAAACAAAATATATATCATAAAACATACGTTAAACAAACATTTGAGCATGAAATAAATTTATTTAAAAAGTCAAAACAGGTTTGAAAATAAACATCACACTTATCTCATACACATAAGAAAGTCATAGAATAGCGCGTTGAAAACACTTGAAGATGTTTTGAGTAAATCTGTCAACTTTGGGTCGAATACTCTGTTATCCTGTACTCTGTCAGTTCAGTCACGGACAAAAACCCTTCTTGGGTCGGACTCGGCCCGCGGAATGTTTGGAGATCTCTGTCCTAAAATGAACTTTATATACTTCTTGAATAGCAAACAAATTAAAATAAACTGTGTACTCCAAGTGATCTTACCTTTCGTGGTTCTTGCGCTCTGATTGAGAGGTTGATAGGAGTGCCGGTGGAGGTGGAGGCAGAAGCAGCGATGGTGGATCGAGAACGCAGAGCAGGGGATGAATCGCGCGCCGACTGCCGCGTCTTCCGGCTGGCCATGCTGTCACACATCATTCATATCATTTTATAACGAAAAGTAACAATATTCTTTAACTTGGTAATTGTGGAGCTTTAGCAACATTATCAAAGTATGATAAATTAAACGGCGTTTCTATGTTGCTCATTGTTTTATTGGTAGTAGAAAGCTTTTTCGGCTGCATAGCAACCATCTTCAGTAACATACACTGAAAAATATAAATGTACAAAAAATGACAATAGTAAAAATAAAAATAAAAAATAATAAAAATAGATACATAATATGAAAGTATATAATAATTGGGTGAAACAGTATCGAAAGAAGTGTATTTTTGGTTGTTGTTGAAATAAAGAAAAGAACAATGAAAAATGAATAAAAGAAAAGAAAAGAAAACAAATACAGAGTGAGCAA
>NNCF01126410.1:503347-532993 GCA_002313205.1 Laupala kohalensis | reverse complement strand
CCCATCACTTACCATATAATGACCTCCGTTCGGCGTACTCTGCGCATTCGCCAAAAATATTTCTCAATACTCAGGTACGTAATTTTGTCGGCTTGCTCACTCTGTATTTGTTTTCTTTTCTTTTCTTTTATTCATTTTTCATTGTTCTTTTCTTTATTTCAACAACAACCAAAAATACACTTCTTTCGATACTGTTTCACCCAATTATTATATACTTTCATATTATGTATCTATTTTTATTATTTTTTATTTTTATTTTTACTATTGTCATTTTTTGTACATTTATATTTTTCAGTGTATGTTACTGAAGATGGTTGCTATGCAGCCGAAAAAGCTTTCTACTACCAATAAAACAATGAGCAACATAGAAACGCCGTTTAATTTATCATACATCAATATTCTTTAAGTAAAAAAATGAAAGGTGAGGTTTTCGATTGTGATTATTCATTCATATTCAAAGTTTTTAACATTTCTTACTCGTCATTTCAATGAATATTTAAGAATACAAAAAGTAATAATTCTAAAGAAAGGATGTAGTGACCCATCTTACGGGTTTGTGAGTTTATGAACAAAGAAAAACATAATGAACGACCTATTTCGGATATATGCAATGAAATTAGAAGGAAATGTCAAAACTGGATCTAGAAAAATCTTGTTAATTTCAATCCTTTTTTCAAAATAATGCGTATTCAAATTGCAATTTTTGATTCAACGTGTTATTTTCTGATAAAGAGTTATAGAAATAATGATGCGCTACAAAATATTCGCGAGGACATTCCATTTTTGAAATATTTTATCATTTCTGTATTACAATGTTATTTAAAACTAAGATATTCATCATCATATAAATTAATACGTAAATGTCCCCTAGGTTTTTCGTTCCTGTCATGCGTAACCGGAGTAAATCACTCAAATGGAGTATCGTACGTTAGTATGGAGTATCTACGAGGTCCTATTATTTCATCTTAGACCTTTCCCTTTCCTCGATGCCAGAATTTAAAAATTACACCAAGAAAAGACGCTACTTGACTCATTTATTATAAAACGATATAATTTGATTTCTTGGCTCCTGACAAATGAAATATGACGCGTCTTGTAAGTAATTAACAATATTCGTAGGGATTTGTACGTGAATAACGTAATACTACATTTATAATATCATGTACAATTCATAACTGTTATGACGTCCTGTTTACATTGTTATTCATTAATAAACCGTTTGAAACTTGGTATGTGAGGGAAAGGGGTATCTGCCACATTACTCAGGTAAAAACACAAAAACGGAGTCGCTACAAAAAGGTAAATATTCATATTTTCATACAGAATGCAGGTTAGATTCAATTTTGTTGAACTATAGAAAAATAATACATGTCTTGAGTTATAAGAATATATATATTTCTACAGTAAATGTAGAAAGGAATTCAGTAAATTCTTGGTTATTGACCTCGTTTTCTATATTATTTTGGAGTTATTTACCTTATCTCAATAATCCCAAATTAACGAAGAAGGGAATCTTCCCCGTATTAAAAAGGTTCTCCAAAAATGTTTGAAAGGAGCAAATGTTTACGTTTTCGTGTGCTGTCAAGAGCCACCCTCACCTTTACGTTGTTGTTGTCAGAGGCACGGAATGGGCAACCATCAATTCAGGCGGACGCGAGACTGTCACAGCTGACAAAGGCCAAGGATTAAGTGCACCACAATCGGTACCACGTGAAAAATTTCCAATCTTACTAAAAGAGAGGGTGAGATCATGTGCAACGGAGATAGAAATAGACAAGAACACATATGACAACCTCGAGAAAGAAGGGAGGGGACATTGCGTTCTATGATGCCATCGTGCGTGAGCTGAGAAGAGCATCCGAACGCACGGCACACGAGTTCTGACCACCAAACAATACGGTCATGAAGACACACGAGTCTTGGCTATTAAAAAGTACGGTCACATAGAGAAACATGTCTTGACCACCGATTTAGTTTATTATCCTCCACGTGGTCATACGCAGTTTGTAACTGCTTTTTTACAATAAAGTTTATTTATTTATTTAACTACGATCACACGTAGAAAATTTCTGACCACCGAACAAGACTGCCATTTAGGCTGAGTGGAGATCGCAGATCGTTAATGGGGGTGGTACGTGCGAATCTCTCTTTTGCATCAATATTATCACGGAGTTCTGGACATGGACATATGAGAACATGTCTTCGGTTGATACTTCGCGAAAAACACATTAAACACGTATGCCGACTGTGACTTCCACATGCCTGGTGATAGTGAACCTTGCACTGGTCTTATGTAGACGTCAGTGACATCTGAAACTGATGGGAGCGTATCTCACTGCATCCGCTGCAGACACAAGCGTAAACAGAGGCGCCATGTTCGATGCTTTTGGTTCCCGCATGTCCATGCATCAATCTCCAGATGCCACCTGTTAAGAATATAAGATATTTCCAACTCACTTGGAAATTACAGTTTTCCAAGTATAAGGTGGCAAGTATATGATATGAAGAGTGTCTCAAACTCGCGACCTTACTCTAGTGATATCAGATAGAGGTAGCAAATTTACGTGATCACGACATCTATGAAGGTTTTTGCTATGCTGCCAATTATTGTAATAATGTTTGAATCATTTTAATCTAACAACACAATTAAGGTAAAAAAATTAAATTTATTATCTAAATAACTTAATACGTTTTTACCATAATTGTGCTGTTAGATTTCTATGAATCAAACATTATTACAATAATTCGCATCACAGAAAATCTTCATAGATGCTGTGATCACGTAAATTTGCTACCTCTATCTGATGACACTCAGTAGGGTCGCGAGTTTGAGACACTCTTCGTAACGTACCATATACGAAACTTACACTTGGAAACTTGTAATTTCCAAGTCTGTTGGAAATATATCAAGTCAAGTCGCTATAATTTACTTCAATTTCGAACACAAATTAATGGATAAAAGTAATACAGCTTCATAACTCAAATTCAGAACACTGTTAGATTCAACATACAAAGCATTCATAAATCATCAATGTTATAAACTCACTTGTTAATTTAATTTTTCTTGTGAATTTTCTTTCTTTTTAAATTTCTCTAGATAAACAGTAGACTAATAACACAGAGAGCATCGAATGAAAGGATACAGATTGGTTTGATAAAACATAAATATAGGAACATTTACGCAATAACAATGGAAATAGCATGAGAAGTCGCCTAAATCATCTTGCTTTTAATGCATCCTAAGCTTTTTATTAGGTCTTCGTATAGAAATACATTTGACATCAATCTTAACATAATCGATCGCTATATACTAACTAAATTTTTAGCTTAAATGAAAACTTACGAAACAAAACAAACAAAGCATTTTAAGCATTGACGATAAATAAATGAATAACAAAAAATGCAAATTCATTTTACGTTATTTATACTGACTAACTTGTATAAAACTAAGAAGTTTTTTTCATTTCCTAAATACTCCTGAAATACGGTTCTAAATGTAAATAAAAATAATTATCGTTCAAGGTGAATAATATCTTTTTACTCATTATATCAATACGTACTCAATTTATAACATAATAAATTAAGAGGAAAGTGAGATATATTATTTTGCTATATTACTTTACATTTTGTCTTCTGTAACTCAGGTCATAATTAAGTCTTACCTCACAGCCAGATTGTCAGGACCAGAATATTATTCACTAACCCATAATTTAATAACAAACTGAAGGAAATGATATTAAAAGAAAGAAACAAATGAGAATAAAGAAAATAGGAAATATTTAAAAAGAAAAGGAAGCAGAAAAGGAAAAGGTAAAGTAAAAGAAAAGAAAACAGAAAAGGACGAGAAAGAAGATGTGTTTTGCCTATTTTACGTACTTGCACACCATAACGAAGGGGTGGAGGGGGCATAATGGTAGGCGTAACTATGATTTATGAAAATAAAATAAACTACAAAATATTAAAACATTATATCTATAGGTCTTGAGAGATTACTCATAAGCTTATATAACGCTGTAATTAATAAGAATTAATATTTGGAAAATAACCTGATATTCCTCATGAAGCAAAAGTTTGAAAGAATCCATCTTGCCCTCACCCTGAAGGCAAATGGAAAACCTAATCGGGCAAGATGAAATGTTTAGGATTATCTTACACTTTACAATTAACACATAAGAAATAACCATATTCCGATCAGTACACAGTTTTTGTACCCAACCACTACAAGATGAACATAGTATCCAGTTCTCTGTGGGTGGCTCCACGTATTGTTCGCCACAAAATAGGCAAAACATCTTAATTCTCGTCCTTTTCTGTTTCCTTTTTTTTTACTTTACCTTTACCTTTTCCTTTTCTGCTTCCTTTTCTTTTTAAATATTTCCCCTTTTCTTTATTCTTATTTGTTTCTTTCTTTTAATATCATTTCCTTTTCCTTTACTGTTTTGATGAATACATAAATAATATTTTTATGTAGGTTTCTTTGTCATCTTTTCAATTGTGGCTTTGAACAGATGCGGCGATTGGGAATGAAAAGGGGGAGAGGGGGAAATCAAATATTGACAATTTTCATTAGCATGACATTTTCTGCATATTTCCACTATGTATGATTTAAATAATGAAATAAATCAAAGGATGGTGAAATAAATCAAAGGTTGGTGAAAAACAATTGGTGATTACCACATCAAGGATGGTATAATTTTGTTTTATAATTCCCAGTTTTACACGGTTAAAATGAAATTTTTGTCTTTCCTTAACAAAGTGAGGGGACGGCTGCCCACCGACGTCCCCTCCCCTATTCGCCGCCACTGGCTTTGAATAGTGAACTGGGGAGGATCACTGATTTCTGACTTCTCAAATGTACGAATAAAGAAGTTATGGAATACAGATGTTCCTGAGTGTATTTGTTACGGAGTAAAGTTGTTATGGAATAAAGAAGTTACCAGAATAGATTTTTGAGTACAGTTGTTACAGAGTACAGAAGTTTGGAATAGACTTGTAACACTGGCGAAGAAAGAAAACAAATAATAATTCGCAGGTAAAATGGAAACTGTTCCATCTTGCTCTAATATACAAATTTCCTCCTTGCCCAAAAGCTCGTCGCCAATATAATATCAACACTTCTAAAAATCTTTCACTGATTTTTATATTTACATATTGATTCGTACAATCTATTCCTAGTAGGTACTTTCTGTAAAAACAGAATAGCAACATTACTCACTTTTTCTAAACAATAACTTTACCAAAATCCAATGTTTTCGTAAGAAATCGCCGAAAAATAAACAAAACGCGTGTACAATTCGCTACTTGGCGCGAGCCGGACTGAACTCCGTAAATTCAAGATTGCCACGTGTCTCTGTGTGCGTCGCCACCATAGACGTATACATACGTCTATATATAAACATATACACATACATACATACATACATAAACCCAACAGTCTTACGCGCCGGTTGTCCGGAGGGGAAAACGATGAGATATTTCTGTCTCTCTAGCACATTGCCTTATGTGGGGGAACTCGATTCCCCTCATTGGCTGCTGCTCACAAGTCGTTGCACAGTAATACCCTACCCCCTCCAAGCGGTTGTGCAAGCGAGAGGGCGAAATCTCTCAGTATCTTCTGACTCATGTTCAAGGATTGTTCAAGGACAATCTGCAGCAGAGACGGTTGCCTCTATTTATATTTAACTCTATGGTCGCCACTCGCACGCACTGCCACGTAGTTTGGACTTACCAGTTGTTTCCATTTTGCTCGCTCATTCCGTCATGCCGTCTCCTCCCATAATACTCAAAATAATATCATGGCAATTATAAGTAATAACAGAGCTTATTATGTGATAAATGAAAACGCTTAACACATCAAGGTTTCAAAAATTAAAGCATCATACATTCATTTGTTATCTATAGGCAAATTCTTTTTGATCCATGAATAATAATAAACGGTATGGAATTTACATAGAAAATATCTGATGACTCTATTTTTATAACTGTGATCGGCAGATGACTAATGTGGATCACTGAGAAATAAAAGCCATAGATCCCTCATCGCCAGTTTCTTCAAATAAGTAAGCAGTGCCTAACCCTATAACATGATAATAATACATGAGATATGAAAATCCTATCTGCAAACGTAGTCTACCTTGTAAACAGAAATCTATCGTTTATAGAAAATTATAAGTAAAAGAGAAACGAATTACGAAAAATCATTTTAACTCAGACAATAAAAAGCAAAGCTCTTCATTCCGAAGGCTATTTCCAATCAGTGTTCAATGAACAATGACAGTCATGAAGCCGATAAAAGTGTTATCACCAATTTGAAACCAAGATCAAAATATATGGCCTTTACCCTTCATTCATGTAAGTTATAAAACAGTACACTAAAGCACTTGATTTTACAGAAGTTACACTATATTTTAGCTCTTCAAACTCTAAACATACAAACTTTTTACTCTTGTATATGTGTAGTTTGGGATCACATTTGTGAAAACCACGCAATTGAAGAGAAAAATCTCGTAGACATGTTAAGTAATCCTGCTGAATATGACAGATTTGTGGCTGATAAGTTGAGCACCATACGAATCATCTTTGTCACAGATTAGAGTCCGGCTACTTTATGGATAAACTAAATACTATTTTTATGAGGCTTTAGGGCTCGCCAACAAAGGTCATTAGAACCCTTTAAATGCTTTTCTTCAGGAAAAAAATATTCAATAGATTGGGTATTGTATTAAGGTATAAAGAACAAACGTTACCACTAAATATCACATAGAACAACAATAAAATTTTAGTTCTTGTGCCCATTTCTTAAATATGTTGTGCGGCATTATGATCAAATTCACAAATAATTGATAAAATATTAAATGAGTATTAAAAACACCCATAAGACAATTTACAGACTCAATGAAACAAGCGAAGAACAGGATGAAGACAATGGTGAAAACCGGCAAGAGAATAGGTATTGCCCCATGATGGCGATACATTTAATTATAAAAACATCCGAAAGTAGTGCCAACTTAAACCTGAAGAAGGTAAAATATTCAAAGCATGTATTATGGTAGATCAATGGAAAAGTATTAAGTAAGACATATGTACTATCAAACTCCAACAAAACTGAAAATATATCAATATTACTAATACATATTTACTGTAAAATAAGAGGTTATGAACTAAGTATTATTACATGCAGGATGAAATATTGCTGTTACTTTGCGCTAAAGAAATAAAGTACATATTTGTTTTTCTTAGGTTATATTCTTTCGATCTATTAAATGGGGTCGGCAACCCGCGGTACGCGGCCCGCACGTGTTAGCCACGCCGTGTTGCTCAGAGGAAATAACTGTTTTGGTTGTGATACACTGAAAAAATAAAATTACGTGAGTTTTAATATGTTTTTTAGTATTATCATATTAGATGTTGCTATGCGTAATACTGTACATGTATAGACTGTTCCATTTAGATTTCTCAAGTTCCTGATTGAAAGCTGCTTTCAACTCAACTTTTTGATTTGTATTAATGTCCCTACCATATAATTTGCTTTTTATGCAATAATTTTAATTGGAGGTTTCACTATACGGCCCGCGAGTGTGAAAAGGTTGCACACTCCTGTTAGATGATTTAAAATTCACAATTGATGAGCTCTGGGTGTTATTCATATTGAATGTCTCCGATTCAAGCTAAAAAAAACGCATTTTTTGATAACGAAAAAATTTTCAAATTCATATTTGAGTTGTATTTTGTAATAATTTAAACTACTATTT
The DNA here is from genome assembly GCA_002313205.1 of Laupala kohalensis. Lineage (NCBI taxonomy): Eukaryota > Metazoa > Arthropoda > Insecta > Orthoptera > Trigonidiidae > Laupala > Laupala kohalensis. The sequence continues at coordinate 525,242 of NNCF01126410.1, read as the reverse complement.
ATTTTCGATTTACAGCTGATGTATTTATTTATTCATTTATTTGTTTATTTATTTAATTATTTAAGTTTTGGTTTTATTGTCATGTCCACATCATAAAGCATTACATGATTTACATTATCTTACATTATCCTTTCCCCTTAATTGTATATAGTTGGACCTAACTTCATTCCTTCTATAACTATCCCATAAATCATCTATATATCTTTTAACCATTTTAAATTTATCCCATCTCTATTAATTTGAAATATTCCCTTGTTCCAATCATATCTTGTCTCTTATTTCGCTACATATCTTGCTCTTTCTTTACTATACAGTATAAAATCCCACACAACGTTATCGCTTGCTTCTCTATATCTGCCAAATATACATTTGTCATCATCAATGATTTTTAATCTACCTAACTGCTCGCATACACGTAAAAATATACATATACTTTTGGCAATTTCTCCCATTATACCTGCAAAACCAAAAGTAAAATGGTAATTTTTTTCTTCCATCCCGTGTCATAACGCAACACCGTGTTTTCATCAACTACAAGTCGACCTTCCCGTCGCATCGTTGTTCTAATTACCAATTTTTGTATTATAATACCAGGTCAATCAGATTTATTCCCTAAACTCGTTTAATGCACGAGAATAAATAGCTGCCAGTCTTCCCGAACACAACTCTAATGTCGAGCTAACAACTCGCGAATTCAACAAAAAGTTAATATTTACTTAAAGTAATATTTAAAAGACTTTTTTTTCAATTATAATTTTTATAAATTCCTACTATGTAACTGCGTATATACATTTTTTAATTATAAGTAAGAAATCTATTATTGCAAAAGTATTCTTATTCTAGTAAATTCATGTTCGTCACTCACTGCATATGGACTACCTCAAAGAAAGAAGTTAAAATTTCAATCCGTATATAAACTTCTACATCAATTATCTCTCTCTATAAAAATTAATAATTGTTTGTTCCTTTTGTTATTAATGCGTTCCTACACCATTCATACGATTGTGATGAAACTTTGACAATTTGTCGTGCACATGTCCGCGTAGGTTTCAGACATAGTATAACAGTTCTACAACGGATGGAAGGTAAAAATTTCGGGGCGACCGGTGTAACAGAGCACAGTGCACTCCTCCTTCCTCAAGCAACAATTGTACACACGCCCGCCTCGGTTAATACGAGTAAGATTTGCTGCGGTGGACGAAGTTGATTCGCGGTCGGTTTTTCGAGGTATCCCCGGTTTAGCCTGCCTTTCATTCGACCACAATATTTACTCGCTTGTAAATTCCTATTTCAAAGAGATAAAATAGAGTGACATGAGTTTTCGCAAAAAATCCACGAACTAATTACGATATCATCACGCGCTATATAGTTTACACTAAATTACAACAAAGGGTAAATCACTTCACAAAAACAAAAACTCCCGTGCGAAGCTGGTCGGGGTTGGCTAGTGAATTATATTCATGAAATCTACAATTTTGTGAATAATTCTCTATTTATAAATTAAAGTATTTTGTAAACAAATGACTATTATCTCACCCTAAATGTTATATTTCTCTCATAGCTTTCAAACAAAATGTAATATAAGTAAGAGCAGAAATTAAATGTGTACACAAGCATTCAAAAATAACCTTCTGTGGTCATACTAATTCTATTTGCAATTAATTTTTCTTTTAAAAGGATAAGAATACAAGGGATATAAAAATACTATCTCAACACGTAGCCTACCTTTTCAACAGAAATTCATCAGTTATAGAAAATTACAATTTGAAGAGACATGAATTACAAAATAATACGTTATAAACCAGAGTATAAAAAGGAAATTATTCATTTCGAAGTAAAAATTATAATCAGTGTTCAATAAACAATGACAGGCATGAAGCCTATAAATGTGTTACCTCGAATTTACAATCAAGAATATCAAAATATATGACCATCCCCCATTATTCGTATAAGTCATAAAACAGTACAGAAAACTACTTGATTCTACAGATGATACACTGTATTTTAACCTTTTCAAGATGTATAAACTTTTCACTCTCGTAGTATGTATAGTTTGTGTCATCGAGAACACATTAGGCGAAAACTACGAAACCGATAAGAAATGACTCGTAGACATGTTAAGTAATCCTGTTGAATGTGACAAACGATTTAAATGTTTAATGTCTCATACAGATGCTCAACTTAAGTCACAAAAAGGTAATACAATTTTCATAACAGTGTTAAACTCTACGGAAAAATTTAAAAAAAATGAAATTAATATTCTGTGAATTTTTTAAAACAGAAGTGCCCAACATTTTATCCTTGGTAATTTCTTGTACGTGACACATGCATGATATGTGTCATGAAGCATGAGTATTTTGCAAAAATTATACCTATTCGTTCCATTATTACTAGTAAAGTAATATTTTCATTAATTTTAGGTTATCAATTAGGGCCCTTGATCGGAATTGATGGGATGGTCCCTTGTTTGCATCCGGAGAGTAAATTCGTTTATTGTCCTCCATGTGGTCATACGCAGTTTCTACTGTTCTTTGACAATAAATTTATTATTATTATTATTATATAAAAATATTTCACATTAATTACCGTCTATTTACAGTCATTGACAAGACCATTTTTAGTTAAATATAGCCTTGAATTTACAAGAATTCGCTATTTATGCACATAAAAATGTTTATTTTTTACCGTTTCTTGTATAAACGCGCAAAACGAACGCTCATTTAGGGATGCAACAATTACTACCAAAAATCTTGTATCATAGTCCACAATTGTGGTAAGCTATTCTCACAGATTTATAAGTTTCGATTTTATGTGACAAACTTTATTCCTAGATAGGCTGAGGTTTTCCCTTTTCTTAGCCCACCCCCTTTATTTAACAATGAACTAATTCTGTCGTCTTTTTCCTCATCTATTACCGTAGAGAAATCTCATCGATATGAGTCGTTATTTATTTGATAAATTAAGTACAAAGGCAAACCAATATATGTCGCAAACGTCAGTTTACCTAGTACTGTTTTAAATCACGAGCGCATTTTTTGCCAGCAGATGGCAGCATGTTTGCTTGTCGTATAGGTTGCGTGACATCTCGTAGGCATGCATTCCGTCAGAGGAAGCCAGTGCAAAATATCGGTGAACACGACAAGATCAGCGTTTAGATTTTTGTGAGTCCAAGGACTGTCCACAGAAGAAATGCAACGTGAAATGCATCTCTTGTATAGTGTTTCTCACAATGTCGAAAAAGTCGAATGTCGCAAATGTCGCAAAAGGCCAAAAATGGAATTTTTTGTCGAAATAACTTAAGTGCAGGGCTGATTTTCTAGACACCAACTCTACGTGCTATTCTAAATACTATCAAAATTTCAAGTCTCTACGTGTGGTGGGTCAATTTGAAAATTGCCAAAACAAAACGAAAAAGTATAGAAAATATCTAAAAATATCTTTTTTTGCAATTTTTTAGTACAGGAAACCAGACTAAACGCAAGGAAAGTTAAAAACGTGACTAATAATGATATTGATCAATAAATATGTATACACAAAGGAACAAGGTCATTTTACTGGGGGGCACATTTGGGTATCCTTTACGTATAAGAGAAAAATAGATTTAAAAAAAGTTAATTTTTATTGATTTGTTTATTGCTAGAAATAATATACTTTTTCTTCAAAGAACAATTTAAAAATGGTTGCGAAAGATGCGACGCGAAACATTTGTATGCATTTAGAGTTAAACAAATGAAGATAAAAACGGCGAATGATTTCGCAAAAATCATTGCGAAGTACCCAAAAGTAAAAGAAGTGACGTACGAAATTTGAAGACAGAATTCAGATAATGTAATTTTTTTAATTTAAAAGGTAATTAAAAGGATCCTGTTTATGAATTTTTTAAAATTCCTTCATTTCATTTCGATTTATTTCTTTTAAGACAAAACATTATTATAAAGATAATAAATCTATTGTCAAAAAACCGTACAAACTGCGTATGACCACGTGGAGGACAAAAAACTAATTTTACACTCCGGAAGTAAACCACGGATCATCCCATCAATTCCGATCATGGGCCCTAAGGCAGAGGCGGATTCAAAACTTTCAGCAAAAATTCTAGATAAGATAAAAAGTTAGCTGCGAGATATAATACTGATAAAATGTCAATGTTTGTAATTTAACGCAAAAAATTTACATGTACTAATTATTACCGAACTACAGATTATTCTGAGTATAGTGTTTAAAAATCACGATTTATTATTTCAATAAACATGCCCCTAGACAAAGCCTAGAGAACCTGTATAAGAAATCCGCCTCTACCTAAAGGAAAACCGGGCTAGGATGGGGCTACAGAATTAATGTACACAACCGTGCCAAAGTTGAGTACACATAAAACTAAATTAATATGATCCATAAGACAACACAATCATATAAGAAAATAGTTTTTGAAATTGTTATATGTTATTTAAAAAGAACTATAGCAATGGCGTGATAAAGTACAAGACGGATTTAACTTTTATCAATTCTTTTACTGTGTAGAAGCACTGGTGCAGGAGGTAGTTTTCAATCGCGGATTTGAAGATATTCAATTTCATAATATATCTTATATTCTTGGGCAGGGAATTATATAGAACGATTTCCGAATGATATGGTCCTTTTTGGCAAAGAGTGGTTGACACTCTAGGGCGATGAGTATTATTTCTATTGCGAGTATTGTGTTAGTGAACGAGACTGTTTCGTATGAAGCAAGGGAAATTCTGTCTTAACAAACACGACCGTTTCATAAATATAAATACAGAGAAGTGTTAAGATATTTAATTCCATGAATAAATGTTTACAAGAGTTTTGGCTGTCAGATTTACGAATTATCCGAATTATCCTCTTCTGAATTCGGAAAGTTTGAATGCTCTGACCGGAATTGCCCCATTATTATATAAATATCCAATAAATATGCACATTTTTCTTAAATTATGAAAAGAATAGTAGAATTTGAAAGAAAAACATACTTCAATTTAGTCACAAAAAAACTGTCATAGTTTTGACTGCAAGTTAGTCATAATCAACTGTCAAAAAGAAAACAATAGGTAAAATGTTTGAGTCTAACTCAGTATACAACCATTGGGTTTTATTACATATATAATAAAAAGGAAAGAAGCGAAAGAAGATAAAGGAAAAGAAGGAAAAGAAAGAAGAAAAGAACGAATGAATACACAAAATCGATTAGAATTCAATAACTGAATGACATGCAATGAAATACTACGTCAGTTCAACGTAGAGTGAATACGCCGTCTTAATCAGTTATTAAACGAAACCAAGATAGTTTAACATAAAAATGACATAACACTAAAAATATTTGGTCTTATCTGCTTATAGTGTGATGAGAATCAAGGAATCCAATGCCAACCAATTGTTTGTTTTAGAGTTCACAATTAATTGTATTGTAATTCTTTTTTAGGCCCTCAATAAACACACACATGGGTGGCCGTATTCACATTTATTAGATCATTTGATCTGTAAGTTCCGTTCAGGTACTCTTTCACAAGTACGTCGACAAAGCGGCGCAAATCAGAAACAGCGTTCGGTCCAAGAGCACAAGGGAGAGGAAGTCGCGTCTTGGAGAGAAGTAGCGTTCCAACGGTACGTGAGATACCGTAGTCAGGTGCGCAATGTCCAGAGACTCACAGCGATCTATGTACATCATGGGCCGTTCATTCTACCACCAGACACGAAACAGAACGCCGTCACACGCCCCTTGAAAACTTCATGAGTCTTCTCGCAACCGTTCCAATTAACAAGCTCCTAACCAGAGTGAGTCTAAAGAGAGTGTAGTCGATGTGTATCAAGGTTTCCGCTATTTTTACGTCAAGTTGGAGCGAATTAAGTTAAATTCATGTGGATTTCTAAATACATCTCAATATATTTATGTTGAAATACTTTTCAAATCAAACAGCATATAACTAATTAATCCTTTTCGTAAGAGTCTTCATATGTATATTTGAATGACATGTCAATTTGACGGAAAGAACGGCGGCATTCGTAGATCGGCCACACTCTATATACTCACTCTGTTCCTAACCTCTCTTTAACACCTCTGCCGAACTTCGTTTTCATGAGTCTTGACAACTATCCGCCATGATGCGCGTCTAGACGTTATCGAAATTAACGCACTAGGGAGCGCGGCCTGCAACTATGGCACAATAAATCAACATTTATGTTACAATACATATAGTAGAGGTTCCTAGTTTGAAGAAAGCTCTTAATTTTGAACAATTTTGTTCCGCCAAGGCTATTGCATCTGACTGATACGGTGAAATAGTTTCGTTTTGGCGCTTCGAGACAAGTTTCATAATGTTTGGTTGACGATCGTCCATGTTTGGTTGACGCCACAGCCGTGTTACCTATAAGCTAATATCAGTGTAACTCAATGGGTTCCTCATTTTAACTCCCTGATGTCCAGAGGTAAGTAATTTATTCATTTTGATTATACTAGTCAAAGTATGGATAATAACGATTCATTTCATAGCATTGCAATTTCATTCAACTGGATGAGTTAATAAATAAGGGTTTGCTTTATATCTGCTTCCCCTAACTCGGGACATTGAGAAGTTCCTAATTTGAGATATCCCAAATTACGGCCTGTTACAGCAATTTGAGATATCTCAAATTTCGTTTTCCTAGGATTTTTGGCCGGTTTTATGACATTTCTTTGTTCTTTTCTTATTGATAGTGGATGACTTGCAATTTCAACTTTTTTTCCTGCTACTTTCATTCTCTAAATAATCAACACCACCATTCTACTAAATAACAGGTAGATTATAATAATAATTTATGAATATTGATGACATGCCAGATTTGATTTTTGTTTGAATGTTCCAGTATTTTTCCATTAAGTTGCTTACAGTTTGTGGGTACCCGTAGCACTCCATCCAAGTAACCCATGTATGTGTCTCTTCTCGGTTTATTATCAATAATAAACCTTTTTAATCGCCTAAGACTGTTAGTACAGTATTCCAAGCGAGTAAAAATTACTAAAGACACCTTATACAGCCTAATAGCAAATTAGGTATGTGTTGCTTTCCGCAAAATTACACACTAAGTTTTCGGAGCGATTGGATAAACAGAATATTATTATTCAGTAAAAGTAGCTACTCAATGTACTACAATAATACTAACGTATATGATATTTTTTAACTCATGTGATCTGTATTTAAAACCTTATTTGATACTGGCTAACTTATGTGGTATGTACTAACTATTTAATTTTATAATGAGACTGCTCCCATCACTACACAAAGTATTAACATAATTACAAAATATTACCTAAGTCAATATTTAAATTCTCCCACATAGAAAAACCATTATAATGATTTGTTCCTCATGAAATCTAAATGCGAGTATTTGTTTCTTTTTTTAAGGAAAAAACTGAATTGTAGAAGTACCAAACCATAAATTCTCTCTCTGATTCCAAGTTTTAGACACAGTTATGAAGAAAAGGAATAAAAAACAAGATAGCTCCCAATTTCGAATATCCCAAATTACGGCCTGTTACAGCAATTTGGGATACCCCAATTTGTGGTCCTCTATATCCCAAACTGGACGACTCAAAATTCAGCTTTATAGAAAAGTGACCCGCACCCCTTTGGTTCGTTACCCAGATACCTTACCAACCACATAATTTCTGATAATACTGGTATGTGAGAAACATCCGTTTGAAGAGAATGTCTCCCAAACAGAGTTTTTCACCTAGGACGTTCCATATTTTTCGACTTATTTTTCAAGCATATAGTCAATTTTTTAAATTTGAACCCAAAAGCTAGAATACGAAATAATATTACCCTGGGATGACGTTAACTCGTGCCTAATTCACGTCAAAGTTGATATATTTTAACAAGTGGTCATACTTTCTCATATTCGTTTCTGAGTTTGCAGCATGGAGTAAAAATGAAGTAAATGGAGTAAATATATTGAAAGGTCATTTCTGGCATGGTCTTCTATATTTTGATCTTCCAGTTCCCTATTCGAATCTTTTATTTCAAAAATCTCCTTTAACTACCATTTACATATAAGCCGTCTTTACAAATTCAGTCGCTTGGTTTTTGGAGGAGGTTACCTAGATAGGATTTATAATCCATTTCAAATATTACACAAATTATTGAGATAAGTCCCATGCGGGCTCAAAGGGAACACACAATCCATTTTCTTATTTAATTTTTGAGAAAGGTCAAAAATAAAATTCTTTGTAATTTAAAAATGTACATTTCTGTCGAGTGAAAATAAATCGGTTATGCATCACCTATGTTGAAGAAATGATCCTAAATGATTTTCATAATTTTTGTTCATTGTACATAATATATATAAAAATTGGTACAGAGTTTCAGTTTGTTATATGAATTTAGAATATTTTATTCAATTAACGTTTTCTAATAACGTTGGAAACAGTATCACAACAATCAATTAAAGAAATTTGTTACACGAAACATTTAAGGATTATTTTCATTAATCATATCATCCAAGACGTACAAATTCCTATTGGTTTCTAGATATTACCTAAAACACCAATTTGCATGAACATGTAAATCCATCTGCTCGCATATTAAATAATACAAAATGACACACTTCTTCCCGACGTTAGAAATCTCAACATTCAGCAAAATCCGGCAGTTGAAACATCTGATTTGTAAACTACCTCAGCAAACACATCAAATTCTCAAGGTCACCGGACGTACAGTTATAAAAAAAACGAAAGGGGAAAAGTACATTTCAATAATTTAGTTCTTGCGTTTAGGCAACCTTTATTTGAACTATGCCAACGTTTCGATAACGAAAGTTATCTTCTTTAGGGCTTTGTCATTCCTCAGTGAACCTTCAAATAAAGGTTGCCTAAACACAAGAACTAATTAGTTATAATTATAATGGCAAAAATATCCCGATCAAAAGTACATTTCAATTCTCCATCATAGATGAACACGTACTCACGTCATATTTAGATCACTATATTCTTTGGACAATCTGGCGCATAGTTTAGTCCTCCCAACAACAAAATACCCTGCGCCCTTCGCAGCCTTCGTTTTTCCTCACCGCTGCGTAGCAGAAATCACCGTTCCACATGATGTAATGATAACTATGACAAGCAAAATGTTTCATAAGCGAGTGGAACGGCGATTTCTGCTACGCAGCGGCGAGGAAAAACGAAGGCTGCGAAGGGCGCAAGGTATTTTGTTGTTCGGAGGACGGTCATAAAAATTCAGCGATAGGAAGAATGTCTGAATACTACGCATATATTTTTGGCTAGAAGCGAGAAATAGGTAGAAAATTTGCTAACACATAATGGATGGCGTCGTTAGATTTAAACTGAGAAGCAACGGAAAATTACAAGAAGTATTTTGAAAGAGACAAGGTCAGTGTTAGTGACAGATTTTGGGTTTTAAAGTGCAGCTTCAAGAGAAACTCATATCGTGGGTGTGGAGAGAGGCAGAAGCCCTTTACAAATTAAAAGGATGACAATATGTAGCAAGCCGGAGATCGTGGGTGTGAGGGGGATCGACCCTCAGCTTTTGAGAACTGTCTAGGGACAGTTGACGTACATCACGAGGCAGTGACCGTTGGGCGTGGGTCCCAGAACGATTGGCGAAGGAGGCGCTGAAGACAAGGGAGTGGCAGTTAAAGGTTCGAAAGTTTTATTCTTAAAAAGCTCTAGGTTAAAATTACGGAGAGGATGGTTGAAAAAGATAACGCCGTTGAAGTGAGGAAATTACCTAGGAAGGAACGTTCTGAGTGACGAAAAGCACTTGTTCTAAACTCAACCAATCACGACAACCCCGCGTTGAGTGGTATATGACATGATTGGTAAAAATAGTCACATGGTTTAAATAATGTATCTCGTGAGTTAGCTTCTGAGGGACAGAGTGGGGAACAAGGTGATAAAAACATGATGCAGAGACGCTCTGCGATGATTAGACGAGTATTTTCGAGCACAGTCGTTCAGATTCGAGTAGAACATTCGAAATCATTCCGAGATTACTTCGAGATTTTCTTCATTATTCTTGACCTCTAGGTCTTGAAGTTTTGGACAAGATATTGATAAATTGATCTTATTCCAAATTATGCAGAGTTTTCAAAGTTTCAATTTTAATAATCTATCCGAGAACTAATTGGAGATGAAATTTTGTTTTGTAACAAGTGGCGATGGTAAAGACTATTTAATCGCGTCACATCAAGTTGCATGAACTCACGCTGTAAAATGACGGGGAACGCTGCAACTTTCGACTGAATGGGCGACTGGCAAGTACGATGGAGGACGCACCGCATGAGCCGATGCTAATCAATGGCATTCCAATCTTCACCTACGCTTTTAGTCTGCTCTGATCATCAATGAAAAGGTAACCTGAGAATACTGGTAGCGAACAGTAATAGATGTTAAGTGGCGGCGAGAATATCTAGTGCAACGAACCAGAATAGTAATGGCCCACGCTCAGAACTTTTGTGATTGTATTCTTGATGAGAGCAGAGAGAAGAATAAGCAGTAATGATGGCTTTCTAAATTCAATTAATGTTTTTGCTGTAATTAACAGGTAATAATTAATACCAGAAATTCCTTTAAAAAAATTTATGTCAATGTTGTGTGATAACGTGTGACTTTTGGGGGTTTGTGCATGACAGAGTTAATTATCCATGATACATTTCTAATTAAGTCAATTTTATTTTTGTAAGATGCGTTTTCCTTTAACAAGGAACTCTGTGTGTTGTTTCCACTTAATTAAAATAATACGAATCCACTTAATGTTTTTATTGGCTTGAGAGCTAGCGAGGGCAAATATAATTAGGTGAGTGTTACCCATATCTTTATTTATATATCTTTATTTATATAAATATATTTATATAAATATATATATATTCCTATTGTAATGTAATTCGCAAGCAACAAACAAATTCCACCTGCTTCTAAATTGGACAATTCCAACAGGAAGGAGCATGAGCAAGCTGTTTCGAATGCCATCTCCAACTGTAATCTTACAGATTAAGTGGAATCCCTCTGGTGTGGTACAACGGCCTCTCATACAGGTCGTATCAATGGTACCTGTATGCTTTTAGAACATCAATTTGGCAGGGATTTGATAATTTTCAGTTCTGTCCATCAAATTTCAACATTCGTCTTTTCAAGATCTTAAAAAATTGGAACAATATAGCCCCAGACAATATAAAAGTCTGCAAAGAAAATGTCGAGGTTCACTGGAACGGTGGCGAAATTGACATATATCTGGATTCCTATAGAACTGAACTACAAAAGAAGATAAGACACAATTAGCGAGAATTGTTTAAGCTATCCATCATGTTTTTGGGTGGAAACGTTGATGTAAAATTGAAACTCATAACTCCATGTGTAATGCATCACGCTCGTTGGTTGGCGATAGCACTTTATACTCTAAAAAACTTTAGTCATGTCTCAATTTGAACTTATCCCAAAGACAATATTATGTTAATCATGACCTGCTATATGAGGCCTTCAACCCAATCACAACATTTGATAGGTTTCGTCCACTCCGTTCTCAAGTTAGGGGTGTTTCTGCAGAAACTACAGTTTTCTTAACACGTAGAGAATTCATGTAGTAATACCCCTGTACCGAAAATCATTTTTCTGGCTTTCTATAGTGGTGTTAGTTTTGCCTCAGACCCTGCCACCAAGTTTCAGCGGACTCTTCCCCGCCGTTTAGTCTTCAGGGGTCTAATTCCAAATTACGCACGTTTATCTCCACGTGGTTATTCCGGTCTTGAGTTATCGTACACCTACTGATGTCCCTACCTGCCTTCGAAATCAGGATTCTACTTACCAGACTTGCCCTTTTGGCAAAAACTGGAAAAGTAGCTTTTCCTTCACACGTGTCACATCTCACCAAATGAGACCCGTATCACGGAATCCTCCCAATCCGTGCAGGGTGAAAGTTTCTAGGTCACCCTACCTTTATGTCATTACAGGGTTCTGTTTTGATCAATTTCCATTTCCGAAGTCTCTTCTCTTATCTATTGATATTACTCCTTTTCTATTCTATCTTCATGGCATTTCGAATCGTTCCCACTTTTGTAACGCATTCTAAAAATAAATTAAATATCGATTCATCTCCTATTAATTTTTCCTTGCCCTTGCAAACAAAAATGTTTATACGTTTATTATCTGTTAGAAATTTAGCTGGATCCTCGCCATAAAAATCACATTCCCAAAGAACATGGTATTCACCTTCTTCACCCTTGCCACACAAACAAATTGTACATCCTTTCGAATCCTCTTTACATATGTACTAAAGTTTCCATGGCCTGTGAGAAACTCGCTCAAAATCTTGTTTGGTTTTTTAAACCATTTTTATTGCTCTCTTTGAAGGTTACTTTATGGGTGTATGCATAAGGTTTCCTTCCTATACATGTCTTGTCCCATCGTATTTGTCAACCGTTGATTAATTCTTGTGTTTTTTTTCTTCCAAATTTATCATATTATTTATCTTCTCCCCATTAAGTGCTATTTCCTCTGTTTCTTTCAACATTTACCGAAATGTAGTTTTCTGAATCTGTAAATCTATTGGCCATATTCCTAATGCATCAGTAGATATTGTTTTATAGCATCCACTCAATTTTAATAATGTCCTGAAGTGGCTGTTATAAAACAATATCTACTGATGCATTGGAAGTAATGCTGGGAGTATTACCAGCAAATTTAGCGATATTAAAACAAGCCCTTCGATGCAAAGGATGGCAAGGTGAATCACTTTAGATAAGAATCAAATACATAACAAAATAAAACACTGCAACACAATGTTGACGAAAAATTGATAATTTGCTAGTAAATTCGATGAGATGTAGCTACGGAGGAAAGGCATATGTATAAATTCATATCAGAAGTAACTTATGCAATAAAACACAGGAAAAAGTTTGCACCAAATAAATAAATATCTGATGGAAATTATGACTAGGCATGGAAATTTGCAACATACCTTTTTCAATTCAAATTGCAAGAAAAAACAGATTGTGTTTGCGGGAAAACAGATGAAGATGTATCGCATGTGGTATTAGATTGTGAATTAAATGCGAAAGAAAGGGAAATTAATAGAATTATTAAAAAATAGGTGGTGGACATACAAGGAACATGAAAAGAACAATTCAGCACTGAAAAAAACATACCATGAATTTAAACAATAGTAACACAAATCCTTCATATCAGGAAAGTAATACGTTGGACAGAATCTTAATAGGTAGTCGATAGTGCCCGCCTCCCCGCGGCAGATACGGGAATGAGAGAATCAATGCAAAGCGGAACACTAGAAGGCAAAATTTAAGAAGAAAAGGAAACAGTAAATATAAGTTTACTATCAAAAATGCAGTAAAAACTGCGTACGTGGAGGACAATAAACTAAATTACTATCCGGAAGCAAGCATCCCATCAATTCCGATCAAGGGTCCTGAGGCCGAGGCGGATTGAAAAACTTCAGCAAAAATTCCTAGATAATATAAACAGTTAACTACGTGTTATAGTACTAATAAAATATAAACTTGTTTATAATTTAACCAAAAATAATTTTACACTTACGAATTATCATCGAATTATAGATTATTCTGAGTATAGTGTTTAAAAATCATAAGAATTGAAATAAAACTAAATTCACGATTTATTGTTTCAATAAACGCGCCCCTATTCAAAAGCCTTAAGAAACTGTAAAAGAAATCCGCCTCTACCTGAAGGAAAACCGGAGCAAAACCTGGCTCAGGATGGGGCTACAGAATTAATTAACCGTGTCAAAGTTGGGTACACACAAAACTAAATTAATAAGAATCATAAGGCACAACAAAATCAAGCCAGAAAATAGTTTTTGAAATTCTTATAAGTAATTTTAAAAGTACAACGGCAATGGCGTCATAAAGTATAAGGCGGATTTAACTTTTATTAAAATCAATAAATTATTTTACATTGTAGAAGAACTGGTGCAGGAGATAGCTTTTAATTGAGAATTTAAAGAGATTCAATTTCATAATATCTTTTATATTTTTGGAGAGGGAATTATATAGAACGATTCTCGAATGATATGGTCGTTTTTGGCAAAGAGTGGTTGACACTCTACGACAATGAATATTATTAATATTGCGAGTAATGTGTACGTGAACAAAACTGTTTTGTATGAAACAAGGGTGGCACTTCAGTAATTCGGTCTTAACAAACATGACAGTTTCATAAAAAAATAAATGAAGGGAAGTGTTAAGAAATTTAATTCTTTAAATAAAGGTACATTTGAGGCTGCCTTGAATATAGAGACCTAAGAATTTTGTATTCGTAGCAGTTTTTAATTGTGTTCCCTTTAAAGAAAGAGAAACCTGGGGTAAAGATTTTGTGATACTATTGTGAAATGACAGACACTGTTTTGTCAGTGTTTACAATGAAACGATTTTCATGGAACATAGCCGAAAGGTTAGACAAAAGTTTTTGAGCGCTGGCATGTTTACTTAGTAAATTAGTGTCATCAGAAAAAGAACCATTTTGCAATCTGATGTGGAGGATGACATGTCGTTCACGTACAATAAAAATAGTACAGGACCGAGAATTAAACCTCTGGGTAAACTCCAAGTAAGTGGCTTTGTTTCTGAAAGACAATGCTGAAGTACTTTATTTTTAGTATAAAAGATGAAACGGAATATAGAAAACAAGTAGTTAATATCCCAGGTATTGTCATTTTTATCTGATACTGGGTTCGAATGTAAATAAATAAATAAAATAAATAAATTATTCTTTTCTTACAAAATCATCAATATAATTTCCCAATCTGCACTGTCAAGTGTTCCCGATATACATTTTAATGCTTCATCAGAAAAACTTGTTTGAAATTGGTGTTTTCAACGGTGTGAAAACCCTCTCTTCAGGTCGTTGTCTGCGTTTAATATACTGAAAAAGTTTACCTAATATTTATCAAACGTTTTCTAAGTAATGATAAATTTTCAAGTTGATAGAAAGAGAATAAACGGAATGTAGAAAGTATTGCGCTCCTCCAACGCCTAATATTATAGAAGTTGAGCTATTATTATCATATGTGAACTTAGACGTAAAGTCGGCATGGATTAACGTCATGGAGTATATTTTGTTTATAATCATTTANTTTTCACTTTCGCAACAAAAAAAAATTCCCATGAAAAGGACACGCTAATATACATATATAGGGAATCTTCAGAGCAAAGCGACACTACTGTCTTCTAAAAACTAAAAATACTTAAATATGATAAAAAAACAAAGCACATGAAAGAAAGTCACATATTTGAAGAAACCGTTTCGGCTTTCGTCTACATCAATCAGTTAAACGATTCTCTTTTCTTGGCTTTCCAAATCTTTTCGCTCTCCACTAAAATCATAGCTTCCAAACATTCATTAACGTTGTTTTTCTCTTTTCGTCTTCTCCCATGTAAATTCCATAGTGAAAAATTTAATGAATGTTATCGCAAGGAACCTCTACCCACCCCATTTTAAATAGAAACAGTAAGTTCTACTAAATTCTTCAAAGTAAATATTTAAATATTCCTCCTACTTTTTTTTCTTCCATCGAACGATCGGTAAACGTAAAGCGAAGAGGGAAGAAACATTTCATTATCTATTTAACTGACAAAGACGAAAATCGAAAGAATTTCTTCAAAGACATAAGTTCCTTTTATGGGTTTTCTTTTCTTTTCTTTTTTTTTTCGTTATTTTAAAACGTATTAAACATTATATATGTTATTTATGGAAACTTTAAAATTAAGCGACAGTTTTCTAGTAATTAAAACGTTAACAGATAATAAAAGAAGAGAAAAAACACATTAAAGTTACTCAATTATTACACGAAACAGTTTCGGCTTCCAGTCTTCATCAGTCAAAATGAGCAGATTCTTCTCTATTCGGTTTACGCTCACCGACCGTTGGATGAAAGGAAAGAAAAGTAGGAGGCAAATGTGAATTTGAATTTCAAAGCATTTAGAAGAATTTACTCTCTATTTAACCGGGGATGGGTAAAGGTTCCTGAAGACAGACGAAACCTAATTAACGTGTTTTTACATCTAATGTATGTAGTGAAATTGTTTGGGTAGAGTTTCCAAAATTATAACTTTAAAACATTGATTTTTTTAAATTATTCATTCTATCGTTTGAGGGAACAGGTAGAGAAAAAATGGATTTACTTCAAGAAGCTGTGATTGCTCATCCTGATGTTGAGAGTAGTTGTTTCCCCCACAGAAAACTTTTAAAGGTGGAGCAACATAGAAGGTAAACGCAATATCTGGAGGTCCATTCACCGGATTGTCGAGTTTTGAGTGTGAATTGGGTGACATGAATAGTAAAGAATGTAGAAGGATCGATGATATTGCAAGTTTTGCATCCAGGTTTTTCATAGAGTTCTGAACAAAGTGAGTAAGTCAGAGGGGTGTGGCTGAATTTTTGGAGGTTATGGGATTGTTTATAGAAAAATAGAAGTTTGTTGGAGAGGGATTTTGTATACGGGTTTGATGCTATGACTCTTCTACTCCTTGCATAACTTGGGAACAATGTGCATATGCATAATTTTAAAAACGTTTTATAGGAGGAACTTTAAAAAGTTTTGTTTCAATTACAATTTTTATAACCACATTTTACGTGAATATTAATTTTTCCGTTGAATTTGTGAGCGGTTAGCTAGACATTAGCATTTGAGTTTGGTAAGACAGGCGAGACTATATGCGAGCAACTGTCTATATGTGTTTTTGGGGACAAATTCGATTGATCTAATAATACAATAAGGCTAAATGTCCCTACAATTTAGTATGAAAAAATATCCAGAGATGGCAGCACTTCTGGTGTCATTTTTAATACCCGTTTTCTCCTGAACGGATGCTAAAAATTTTATGTGGTAAACGGATTGCATGTTTTTGCTTCATATAATTTTAATTGTGTCTTGAACGAATTATTTCATGTTGATGTCTTTAAATTACATTTTTGTGACAGAAAATTGTATTTTTGTGACAGAAAATTGTATTTTTGTGACAGAAAATGACTGATACCGAGCTAAATAAGAGGCACGTATCTGCAATCTAATTCTAATAAATTAAAGCAGTTTCGTCGGTAATACGACAATTGTAAAACACGACGAAAAATCGCGGTCTGTAAACGAGCTTCCTTGTCTGGATAGAATCTTCCCCCTCCAGCCGTCCGCCCTGATGCGTGCCACGCGCACTTCTCTCATATACACCAAAACACACCCACGTTTCGATCGTCTACCGAAGGCATGTTTCAGTGTTCACGAGGAAAGTTCATGTGTATCGTTTGTAAATATTTTGGGTAAATTAGCCAACCTATGTCGATGAATGTCGATAAGTAGGAAAATCATCTATCGTCGGTATGGTATCTTTGTGTACACTGTATCAATACAGATATTTGAAAACAATGAACGCCGAATTGTTTGCCTCAGAATATACTTTTTCGTATGTCCATTTATCTTGTATTTCCCAAAGATAATAATACACGCGAAAGTGATTTGGGTCGATAAATATAAATGCGTATCAAATGAAATGCATTCAAATTTAACAAATATCAAAATTGTCTATATTTGGATGAATGGCTTAGAATTTACGCGCGTTGTTGGCAAACGCAGAATAATAAAATGTTTATTCTTTCATGTGCAAAACAACTAGAATAATAATATGTGTCTATAGGTTAGACAAAACATTTATTTTGCGTTATTGTAGTTTTAGCAACAAAATGTTTTCTTAACTTTTTCCCATTTCATTGAAAGTTTAATTAATTGAAATTTTTCCCATTATTTAATTGAAATTATGGGTCATTCAACGAAAAGTGTCGCTTTTTACATATTATTTTATCAAAGAAATCAATACTTTTTTTCATGGAAAAGCGTCCAGTGGCGTACATTACTATGTGTTATAGTTGTACAGTTTCATATTACTTTTAAATTTAAATTTTGTTTTGCCTGAAGACTAATTTGATCATTAAGAAGGACACAATAAATGTTCCTGCTTTTGTAAGTATAGGTACTGGTCACTGCAGGAAACATTCACTATCACTGACTGTATGATTTTACTCCAAAGATATGTACGAAACAACTATAAATATTTTCAGCTCACTATCGAGACATGGTCCACGCCTACGCAGCTTTAGGAGCATCTTCGCTTACTGACGATCTCATGTCCGTATGTATGGCTATATGACAGCTTGTCTGTCATTCGTCTGTGAAGGACTCGTAGCGATCCATAACATCCACATGCGGTTTCCTAATAGAAATTTGTCTCAAGCAAAAAATGTTTGAAGCAGACTTCAGATTCACCGTTTGTGATTATGCGTGTTATTTTGATGATAAATTGAAATGTACGACGACTTGTCTAAATCCGATTAATCTGTTAATGCAACACACAGCATTAAAAACAACGATGGAACGGGGAGGATGATTTGGACTTGATTGGAAGATGGTCTTGCTGTATGACAAGTGATGGAAACAGAAAATTACGATTTTACTTTTGGTGGCTTGTCAAGTACTATAAATCGTCAAAAGTGAGGGCTGCATTAATTATTGCCTGGTGTGCATTCTGTAGAGAGAAATAGAAGATGGTTTATACCAACACGTCATACGGCAGAAATAATATCAGGATATGGGGATATTTATTCAGGAACAGTGATTTGTGAACATGCATATTTGGAAGAGTCAGAGAAGCTATGGAGCACATTGTGTGGAATTTTGTAGTTTATAGTGAAAAACGAGCAAGGCATACAGCGAAATTTAGCCCAGCACTTTTCTGAAAATAATCAGTTCTTGAGGGGAGAGATTTGCTGCTCTTCATGTATGTTAATTATCAAATGAGATGTTCATTGTGTGCCTTATTATAGTTCGTAGATCTTATTAATTATTATTTATGATCTATTGTTTGACTACTAAAGCGAGGGAATCGTACTCCCATAAAACAATTCGCATAATGATAATAGAAATAAAAAGCATTGGTGTTTTAATTACTATTGCCACAATAACGAAAGCGCCCAGATTCCTTCCCCTTAATGACTTCAGCTGTATACTATGAAGCTCTCTTGAATGCAAATAAACTTACTTTAAATATTTCACAATTGTAAAGTTTCTAGCCCTCTTCCTCCACCCTAAGTCATCTACGAGGTCGTGGACAAATATTTGAGAAGCTAAAAGACCTACGATATTTATACACAATAGGAAAAGTAGTATAAATCACGTCAACGTTACGAAGCTCGAGGGTATATTAGATTCATCTGGCGCAGATAAGCCTAAAGCTCGAGCAGACTATACTTCATCTCTCGCAGACAAATTGCAAACGTGTCACGGCAACAGATGATAGCTGGTACAGCACATTCAGTGGTTATCATAGGTACCAGACAGCAGCTACGAAAAATAGCTGTCCCAGATAATTTCGTGGCTCGTCGAAAATGGGCTACAAATAGTAGCTGGGACAGCTACTTAGTAGCCAGGATGGATGATTCCTTCCCTCCATATATGGAAAGGAATCCGTGGAATTGTGTAAAATGTATCATTGCTCATGAGTATTATCTCACCCACAAACGTTTCGGAGCCACGCATCCAAAAAGCTATCCCTTATGTGTTCGGTCGCGGTTTTTCGCCATTTTATCACAAAACGGTCAAGTTTTCGACCAAGATATGAAATATTATTTTTCATAAAATTTTTGACAAAGAAAGGTTAAGACCTCATTTGACATATGTGCATTGGTTCTCATGCTATGAGCTCTCCAAACAGGTATTAGTTTTCCAAATCGCAATTTATTGATCATTTTTTGATAAAGAAATGATTTTGTATATAAAACACGAAGAATCTAAGTATTCGAATGATAGATATACTCCACAAAAAAAGCTATCTCAATGTGTATTTATGTCGAAAAAATTAAGTCTCGTTGTAAATAGGAGGTATCCAAATATTCCGCACATATTTCGTCTGCTTATCTCAGCGCGTGGATTGTTAATGTTTCATCTGTGCTTGGAAGTCAAGTCTATGTTCTGTCGCGTAGTCGCAGGCAGCGGGCGCTCGCGTAGCCAAGTGAGAGACGTAGCCGTCTCAAAAAGAGTGACTCAGCACTAAAACGCCACCTCTCTCCGCATCCGGTGGGAACTACCGCTACTCTTGCGCCAGTCGCCGAGTGTACGTTCCTCTCTCCCTCCTGGTTGGTTCAAATAGACCCCGACAGGTCCTGCGAACATTCCATTGTCCTTCAGTTGTTTCAGATAGACCCTATCGGGTCCAGGCAACTGTCCCATGATGCCTAATGCCTAGCTAGTTCAGACAGACCCTAACAGGTCCTGCTAGCGTTCCCTTCCGCTGCTCCGCCCAACTATCTTCCGAGCCCGCACAGCCAACTCTTTGCATCTCCCGTACACTTTCGCCGTCTCAGTCGCTTAACAATGGTCCGTGTTGAGTCGCTCTTCGGGAGAACCGTTCCTTCGGAGAGAAGGCTGCGTCGTTCCGGAGTCGCCGTGTTAGTTTCTGATTAAAAGACAATAAACCACTGTTTGCCATGTCTGGGGTCATTCCCTATTCTCATTTGCTCCCTCTCATCCTTCCAGAGGCCTTTAAGGGAATAGGGCAATTGCTCCTCAATCTATAGTGCTCATTAGTGGGGTGACTCGGTTTAAAAAAAACGTCGCCTCACGACAGTGCTTTTTGTCGTGACTGAGACCTTCAAATGTAAGTTTATTGGATTTTCTTTCGATAAAAAATTATACAATCGGTTTTCTTCTGGGACGATATTCCGAAAAATTATACGTGGGAATTCCGAATGATATTTAAAAAAATAACATTGAGGTCTCCATACGCCGTGTCATTACGATACGAAAAAGTTTACGAAAGAAAATACTTCCTTACGATATTTCCTGTTTTTGGGAGGGTTGGGGGCGATTTTAACTTTTTTCTATAGATGGAGTGGATATTCGGGAGTAGTTCTCAAAATCACAATTTATCTATATATTTTTTATAACGTTACTCATTTTTCAGGATTCTCTTTCGATAATGATGTGTCTACAAACAGGAGGAAGTATCAATTATCTTCCATTTTACTTTTGAAAGAATAAAACTATTACCGTACTTTTTTTGTTACTTTAAAACTAATGTGATTTCAAAAACTACCCACTGATAAGGGAGCTCATCACACGAGAATCAATGCACCTAGGACAAAATTGGTTTTAACCTTTTTTTTGTTGAAATTTTAATGAGAAATAACTTTTCATATATTTGAAAACCTGACCGTTTCGCGACAAAACGGCAAAAACCGCGAACGTGTACATTAGGAGTGGCTTTTAGCGGTGCGTGGCTCCGCAAAATTTGTGAGAGAGTTAATAAGCATGAACAATTCTACATTCTAGTTTAATTACCAAGTTTCAAAACTTTATGAATTTCCCCCTATTTTTGCTGATTTCAGTGAACATTATATTGATTATCAAACATTATATTGATACATCTAACGTGACCATTGTCATTCTCCAACCATGCTCCCGGAGCTCCTGATCATTCTCGTACAAAAATATTTATGAAAATGCCATAAGCATGGATATACTGACGTAAAAACTTGCTAAATCTTATATGGCTGAATTATGTTCCATAACACATATTGTAATATGCAAAAAGGGAGCAAAAAGAAAGAATACAATTACTTATACATAATCAAGCTTCTAAAGTTAAATTGAAATTATTTTTAAATGTATTCTTGTTTGAAATACTTTTCTTTGTTCACGAGATATAGGATATTGTTTATCGCTGATATTATGGTAGTAATTGGTAAAATACATAAAGAAAAAAACCAAACAACCTTTATTATCAAAAAATCAGTTACAAGGTGCGTATGACCACGTGAAGGACAATAAAGTAATTTACTATACATAGAAATCTCTTAAATTGCGGTGAACCTCACCGC
>NNCF01126410.1:453549-493411 GCA_002313205.1 Laupala kohalensis | reverse complement strand
CATCCGCTTTGTTGTCTAATGATTCTTGATTCTTGAATTAAATTGTTACCGGAAAAACAAGCTATTCCCAGTCACATTATAATGCAAAAGTAGAAATTAGCACACTATTGTATAGCTAAATAAAAGTATTCAAAACCTGTGTGATGATTCATTTGAAGAGAAAGAGAGAACTCTCTGAAAACAGAATAATTATTTCGTCAAATCAACAGACTATTCATTTTTCTGTACCATACGTGAATACTGAAATGATAGTTTAGTCCTCAGAGTAATCACTGCAGGTGAGCACCATACAGCGACAATCAAGATTATCATCACTACAAACTCACAACGTCAATGAGATTCATTTCACCGCGTGGACTTCAGTCCCTTTCCTCTCTATTTTTGCCAGAGTATAATGAAAACCCAAGGTTCTCTGGACATGGAGTCGGAACCAAAGACACCTACCCATGAAAATTTTTCTAGACAACAGACTATGATGTAAAAGTATGATAATGAGTCTCTCTGTCTTTTGAAATAAAAATGTTTAACTAAAGATTAAATAGACATAGTTTCATAATACAGCAAATATTGGGAGTATTTGATTGGAGCATCTCAAAATACCAACTCATTAATTATAAAATGTAATAATGGTGAAGATCATTTGCCATAATGACATTGAAAATTGTTTTTTATTTATTTTCAATTCTTTCAGTTCTCAAATTTTATGCAAGAAGTAAGGTCATTCTTTCTGTTCCTCAGGCACTTCGTATTTCATACGTACATTCTAAAACAATAAAAATTGAGGTTTATAGTGTAAAAAATGAGGGCATTGTATCCTCATCAGTTATAGAGTGCGTCCGCTTTTCAGAAGTATCAAGTACGGTAAATTCAATAGAAGTGAGAGAGTGAAATTACATAGAGAATGAAAAAGTGTCCGCTGTAGAGAAATAACCGATATAGAAATAAGTCCGTAAAGTAAAAGTTTCACTGTACTAATACTGATAACAATATTTCTTGAATTACAAAACTGTTAATTAATATGCAAAATGTTAAATATCATATCTGTATAGAATAGCTTTTGATGATGCATGGGATTTGAGCTGAAATTTTATTGTTTTCAATTTTTATGTTCATTATTTTCTTTTGATCTATGAGAAATCATGTTTTTCTAATAGTTGAGAAATCATGTTTTTCTAATAGTTGAGAAATCATGTTTTTCTAATAGTTGAGAAATCATGTTTTTCTAATAGTTGAGAAATCATGTTTTTCTAATAGTTGAGAAATCATGTTTTTCTAATAGTTGAGAAATCATGTTTTTCTAATAGTTGAGAAATCATGTTTTTCTAATAGTTGAGAAATCATGTTTTTCTAATAGATCTTTGAGAAATCGATATTAATCTAATAGGAAAAAAATGGAAATTGTCTTAACTACTACCTTTTCTAGAGATAAAAGATTCCAGAATTTGAACATTTTCTGCCAATATGAAGTCGTTTTTCTTTTTGTCCTTGTGACGTGGAATTCTCCTGAAATACAATCCCTTAATTTGGTTTTTATAATGATATGGAAATGTCATAACAGTACAGGAACAAAACCATGATTGGCGACGACAGAAAGGCAGAGTGTGATGGTGTAAAAGCAGCGAATTTGACACCTGTTGGTGCATCGCAGTGCCACGGTGTTGTCATAGTGTTTACATCTATTGTAGATTCCTTCAATTTCGTTCGGAACATTATTTTTATTCCTTCAATCGTATCTCCCTTTTATGATTTTTTAAAATTTTGGACTTTAGGTCACGCCAACATCAAGGCCATTAAAGCCCTTCTTATAATATCAAAGTACGGTTAGCACTGCGAATTCCACAGAAAAGTTAAAAATTCACAGACGAAGTGAGAATATTTACTAACTAATAACAGATTTTTACTTCAATATAGCATTTATATACTTACTTGAACTAGTACAGTATACAGGACATATTTATAAGGCTACAATGCCAGAATACTTATATAATAAGTAATCAGTGACCTGATAACTTGTGATAATAATAATAATAATAATAATAATAATAATAATGTAGAGAATTATAGACCTATTACTTGTGTAAAGTGCTAAAAAATGTCTTATCAATAGAATATTCGTATATTTGGAACAAAACAATATCCTTACTGAAGAGCGAAAGGGATGTCGCAGAAACCACATGGGTTGCAAAGAACAGCTCATAAAAGACAATATTGCACAAGTCAAGCTTATAAATGTCAAAGGAACATCCACATGGCTTACATCTGCTATCAGAAGGCATATGACAGCGTTCCACATTCCTGGTTAATTGAAATCATTAAAACTTATACGGTCGACGCGCTCATCATATCGCGATTGGATTCCTGCATGTTCAAATGCAAACAACTTTGAACCTACGTACTACAAAGCAGAAGACAATACGTCCTGGAGAGATCCCAATAAAAGAAAGTATATTCCAGGGAGACTCACTAAACCCACTGCTATTTTACCTCACCATGAATCCTCTATCGAGACAGCATAGTGAAACACGTTACGAATTTCAAATAAAACCTGGTCGCTCAAACCATACTCTATCTCATCTTTTCTACATGGATGACATATAATTGTATGCTTCCAATAAAACACAGCTTAATAAACTTTTTAAAATTACAGCTGACTTCTCTGCTGATATTAAAATGACTTGGCCTCGATAAATAAACACTACACACGTAAACAAAGCAAAAGTAGATGTTGAAACGAACAAAATTGAAAAGCATTTTGTCATAACATCGTTAAATGAAAATAAAACCTATAAATATCAGGGTTACTCTAAGGAAATATTATAAAGCACTCAAACATCACCTGCTTGAGAAGTATCTCAAGAGGATTAAGCAGAAAATGCATTCTGAAATAAGTGTCTTCATTAAGTGGTCGAACACAGATATGAGAGGACAATCAAAAGAAGACCAGGAATGACACAAAATAGAGTGCACCACCCAATATCCCCCATTGAAAGATTGTGTTTACCTCGAAAAATGAGAAGAGGCTTGTTAGATTTATCAAGGCTATAAAGTCAACAAATTCAATCTCGGAGAGAATTCTTCCATCGTAAAAGATATCAGTCGCCTTTGCATCAATCAGTAGTACAAAGCGATAAATCGTACACCTCTTTCAGGTTGGCAGTGTTGGACGTGGGTTTGCACAGTGCACAAGAACATCAGAGGGAAATGGTAAATACCTGGAAGGAGACACAGCTGCATGGAAGACCTTCACCAACTAGATATAAACCACGAAGCATCTAATATTTGGCTAGTAAAGTGCGATCTGTTTGCTGAGACAGAAGGGTTTCTTTTAGGAATTCAAGACCACGTTATAAGCACCCTTAATTACAGGAGATATATTCTATAAGACCCCAACTGTGAGCGACAGCAAATACCGCCAATGCCATCTGATGGAGGAAACTATCCAACACATCACTGCAGAATGCAAACATTTTGCTCAGACGGATTACTTGCACAGGCACAACCCGGTGGCAAAATTCATTCATCAAAAAATTGCGGGTAAGTATAAACTCACTCAAGATAAAACCCCTTATTACAAGTATCAACCGGAGACAGTGTTAGAGAACAAAACACATAAATTATATTTTGGTCGTGCCATCCTCGTAGACAAATCCTTGTAGTTGTTGGGGTTTGTAGACATATGAATAATTTTAAGATATTAATCATGCAATTTTAATTAACCATTTCAAATAGTATTCTATTAATTAAAAATAAGAAAAAGAACGCAAGAAACAACATTTTACATTAAATGGAGAAATCCAATCTAAGGAAAACTCGGGATAAATACATTCTAATAAGATTAGAAAAAATATTTGTAATAGGATTTTGTGACAATGTTCTTGATTTTTAACCCACTGATTCACTACATATTCTGTTCTGAGCTTATCAACACATTTCTCGCGTTATTAGCGAAAATTGAGAGTATGATTACATGAAATGAAACAAACGAAAAATTCATCTAGCGCATTCAATAAATACACCAGAAATTATTTTTGTTTCAAAATGAAAATCATATTTGCGGAGTTAATAAACGATGAAAAATACAACGAACCGAATTCACTCTAATTTTTTAAATAAACGCTTCCATTAATTAAATAGTAAAATGTTTACCGTGTTCATTTTAACGTTCTTTAACTTTCCCCTCCTCATTTTACAGTTCTATCACATATTGTCGATTTAACGAATGTTATTACAAAACGAATGCGGTAAGTCATAATTTTTATAGCTTCTCAAGTCGTCTGCTTATTTTAATTTTCAATTGATAGTTGCGTTCAAAAATTATTGTTGAGAATGAAATAGAAAAAGAAGATTGAAGAAATGTAATTTTGAACAAAGATGAAAAGATCACTATTATATGCGGATCCGAATGAGGCAAGCAAAGGGAAGCAACATTCAGAATGAGCAAATGAATTCCATTGAAGGTATTTTAAAAGATATTAAAATCTATTTGCAGTCGTATATTTTTCTCATTTTCTCCTATTTAATAAAATGAGTTCATATAGAGAGATTTAAACTAAAAAAATACTATACATATACAGATAACAAATTATCACATACAGATAATAAATTATAATATACAAAAATCAAAACATAAAGGCATGTATGTTCTAAATGAAATCCAAAGAAGTACTGGTACCATCCCTGACATCGATCCTAGGATTGTAGTAACAATGTACACGTCACTATTCGTACCTGCAGTAGCGTATGGAGCGGAAATATGGGGTGTTGGGGATTGCGGATCACTTAATTCGCTTCAAAATAAATTCTTGAAAAATATTCTTGGCGTACCTCCGAGTACAGCTAACTCTGGTACTCTTTGGGAATTCGGAGTTTTACCGTTAGAAGTAAAAATTAAGATGAGGGTCATTAAATGTTGGGTTTCAATAAGAAATGGGGAAAGGAACAACAATATATACGATTGCTACGAGATAACGTGTAACGATGGGTGGGGTCAAAAAATTAGAACTATAATCGAAACTGCCGGTATAGGACACTTGTGGCAGACAGCTCCGGCGAGATCTGATTATGAATTAATAATTCAGAGACTTGAAGACAGAGAAACAAAACATACCGGCTGAGAGACAGGAAAAGAGGTCACTTATCGTGCAGAATATTGTGGCAGGAGACTGGGGTCGGAAGCCGCACACAGACAAATTAAACAAGGTAGCAAGAGTTTCGTTTGGTTTCTTGGGGGATGGAAATTAAGGAAATTGAGAGGGGATCGAGATTCGCAATGCCCTTTATGCACGGAACAAGAAGACTGGGTCCACATTCTGCTAAATTGTGTTAACACTGAAATAGGTCAAAAAAGTGGCTTCTTGAGGGGGGATACAATCGTAAACCAAGAAATTACACTCTAGTTTTTGAAATAATGCGAGATAATAGAATCTCCGTTACTCTACTCCTTGGCAAGTTTCTGAGTATGAAAGAGGGAGGCGGAACTGATGAAGGAGATTGACCAGAATGAACACACTTAATTTAAATCTGTTTAAATTATTATTGTTATTATTATTATTATAATAAGTGACATTAGTAGTAATATTAGTATTCTATTTTAGTCTATCATTGATTTTAAAATGTGTACATGTGCGGATATGGGTCCATGTACACGTACGTATATATAGGTAAATATGTAAACAAGATTTACTTGGGTATGTATGCATATGTTATCTGCCCTGCAGATAAGTAGGTATTCTTTCTATGAATTTATTTGATTCTGCCGCCGAATTTTTTCTGCTCTGTTACGGGTTTCCAGTTACCAACCAGATTCTTTTTATGCTTAGCGCGCTTGCCCTAACCGTTGATTATCCGTGGTTCTCAACGGTGCTAAATGAACGAAACAGTCACTTAAGTAATATAACAATAGCTGAGATTAAAAATTAAAATTAATAATAAAAAATATCCGTGAGAATAAACAAAATTCTTATTATAACTTATGAACACTTATTAATTTCTTTTTCCGCTACTGATATCATTTACCTACCAAATAATCGAAATATTTTAATACCTCTAATTTTAGTAACTGTTTCAGTTCATTGAGAGTGAATACTATGGTATAGTGTACATTTTAGGGCCTCTGTAAGGCGCACGGGTATTAAGCCCCGCCATATATATTGTATATATTATATTTGTTAAAATAAAGCCCTTTTGAATTGAATTGAACAAATTATTAAGTTTTAAGTATTCGTTGATGTGACGGGATTCCTAGGCCATTTGCTTCGGTTAATGCGACAACTACCCATCATTATCATTCGCCTCTGACCGCAGCGTTGGTGAAATTTTCATTCAAATTACGCTTCATCGCGTAGCTGAAAAACGAGCGGCGGAAAAAATACAATCGCCGCCCGCGAGGCGTCGCTCTGTTCGACTGTTTTTCACTAATCTCGTGAGTGGAGCGGAAAATTCACGAGAAATTAAATGGAGGTGAAAAAGTATAAATTATTGTATACAAACACACGTATATAAATCTAATTACTAAATAACTCCCGTGCACGCAGGGGCAGTACATTCAACGCATAAAATGCACTGTGACTTTTGGATTATATCATCACTGCCGTATATGCATGCGTCCACGCGGATCTCTTTTTAATAGAAAACTACGGGATTTATTTCACGATTGTATTTAGTGCAAATATTGACGGGCGCATTAATCACCAAGAAGGCGGAAATAGAGATTCGATGTTCAACTAATCGAAATACAAATCAGTTTCAACATAGGGGACCACAAACGCTGGATGGAAATATGTTCCAGCACGACATGAAAAGGGTAAATATAAACGGCAGATAAAGTATTTCAGTAATGCAATGTGAATACATTGGACATTGACCACCATAAATTTAGAACCATGAAAACTATATAGTGTATTTGCTTTTATTTCTAATATTTCAATATATTTCATTATGTTTTGTGTACTACAGCTCTCTCAAACGTACTACGGTATCTGAAGAAACAATAAAACTGAATAAACGGCAATATTTATATGAATTACATTTTGATCTTTCCAAACTAATTTTACAACGAAAATTTAAAAAATGCCCAATTAGTAGTTTAATAAACATGTTTTATTGATATTACGAGTAAATGATTTCCGTACTTCTCTCTCCGCATTATTCGAAATTTTAAACAGTTAAACTATAAATTATACGTTTTTAAATGAAAATATATTTTAAATTGAATAGAGATTGAATTATATACTGGACTAGTTAAATAAATAATCAAAGACTTACGACCTTTAACGGACGAACAGTATATACTTTGTGTTTCAAAGTTCACACGTTTCCCCCAAAGATCGCAAATCTTTGACTATTTATTTTAATTATATAATGGACGTTAAGTGTAGGAGAATATATACTATACTTTTCGTGGAAACGGAGGAGGGGGATAAACTCGCGACAACTAAACATCTGATTACCTCTGTCAATGTCCCTAAGTATACGTGGTTTTGAAAAATATTAATTTCCTTCAGAATCTAAAATCAGAATTTCAGTAAAAATGAAAGGATAATAATAACTGAAATTTCCCAAATACGGTAATTTTACTTACTTTTATCAAGTAAATAAAATTTCAAATACGATACTTGGGATAAAAACATTTTACGTCCTTGCCACTCTCCTATTCCCTTATTACTGAGAGATCAGAGAGGAAGGTGGATGTATAGTTAACGCCCCTTCTCTTTGGGCTGGGAAAATTCAAGGGTACCGGATGAGTTTCCTGACATAACACACAGCAGCGGGTGATGTACGAATGATGAGAAGGCTACTAAGTGGTTGTTGTTGTGGAATGAAAAGNCCCCCCCCCCCCCAAAGTGTATTGTACTCGGTTCATCCAGGGTTTGAATCACCGTCACCTGAGGTAGACGAGTGCACCAACTATAAATCCGTGAGTCGATCCAAAATATGCTTTAAAATTTTATTTTGAACATTCAGAAATTTGTGAATAATTGATGTCGTAATAACCAAAAACATGCAAATTCTTTCCGAATAAAGCGTGCTATTTATTTTCTTCCTGTCTATTTATAATCGGAAACAGTTAATTGTTTACTAGCAAGGCATACATTGTAGAGATGGGCTTGTCCGGATGGATACAGGTCCAAGGACCGGATCCGGATCCGCTCCGCAGTGGATGGATGTAACTCCGACTACGAGTCGGACACACATCCTTCGGAACTGGAATGCGGGTCCGCGGAGTGATAGGAACCAGACGTGTGCGAGGAACGGGTCCGTGCGGTCGGAGCTGGATGGTGTAGATGTCGGACATTTATCCTTCGGAGCTGGAAAGGGATCTGTGTCAGCGGAGTGAAGAGAAAAAGAGCACGTGCAAGAAACGGTCGGAGTTGCAAAGATTGGATGTTATAATAGGTTAGGTTATTATATATTATGGAATAATAATATTGTTATTTTGTTGTGCAATTGTTATAATCATTATTATTATTATTATGTTTCAAATTGCATTCCTGAAATCATGATTGTTTATACGCAAGGATTCTCTTCATATTTTAAATGTATTAGAAGTACCAAACACTTCATAGGAAACATCTTGTAATCGGTAGTAAACTTATTTAATTTGTAAATAAATATTAATAAATATTTTTAGTTTTGTTTTGTTGTATATAAGCATACAGGGGTTAAGATTCCATTTTCTCTTTAAAGAATAATTCAATTCCGTGTGATTCTGAAAGTAGTTTCAAAGAAGTCACAACAAATTTAAATTTCATATATCCGACCGACTTAGGCTGAACATGAAAAGATTTGAGTCGTTCACCAGACAACTCCA
Organism: Laupala kohalensis; assembly: GCA_002313205.1. NCBI lineage: Eukaryota > Metazoa > Arthropoda > Insecta > Orthoptera > Trigonidiidae > Laupala > Laupala kohalensis. Next base: position 484,602 of record NNCF01126410.1, on the reverse strand, counting down.
GTCCGCTCCGCTTTGATCGGATTCACGTTATGATATACGCTCTGGTGAGCTGGACCCATACAGGTCCAGCGGAAACGGAACATGGACACGCACCCGCGTAGCTGGATGTACATCCGGACCCGTTTCCTTGAAAGCCTCGGACCTACCCACCTCTAACACATTGTTGTCCTCAGTCTCTAAAGGTTAATCTGACCCTCTCCCGGATCTCACAGAAAACCCTCCCACACCCCAACGCCTTTAAAACAATTCTTCTAAGCATCCTCGCTTTCTACTCATTTGTCACATCTAAGCACAATCATCGGAACCTCGGAACATCGCATGAAAGAAATTAACTCCCTCTTCTTAATTATGTTATGTTGAATAAAAATGGGAGAGAGGACCGAGATTCGAACTCGGGACCTAAAGCTTCACACGCTCATGCGCTTACCAAGTGCGCCACTCCGTTCACCTCTGGACCCAGTCTACTTGCACACCCCATTTTCATTCAACGTAACATAATTTATCTGTTACCCGGATCTCATCGTAATTTAAGATTTCTTTATCCCTCTTCTAGTCTTCTTTTCGTGTATTTTCGTTTCCGAAACTTGACTGAAAGAAAATTATTCTTTTTGTCTGGTTCATATTGATAATTACATACTCCTCCGTAACGACAAAATCGGAGTAGCTGCATTTGTCTCTTGTGAACTTCGTTCCAAAATCAACTTGACAGTATGATAAGAGACTGGCATTCATGTTATAGAAAATAAAATGGTAAGAAATAACATAATTTTATCTAGAAGTTGTTAATAACTCCTAACGTGCAACAGGGAAAGTAAGTATACAACCTTTTCGGCAATACATCACCCCTTCTTCAGGACTAAAACAACTGATAAAGCATTCTTCTTCTTCTTTAACTCAGCCTTTTCCCACTCCATGTGGGGTCGGCGAATGGGGATGGATATATGATTCTTCGTTTGGTTTTGGCTGGGTAATACTAGGGTGTCGGATGCCCTTCCTGTCGCACCTCCCCTGAAGCGGTGATTATGAATGGGCACTACGCCACGGGTCGCCCTGATAAAGCATTACTTACAATAAAAAGCTGCAATTAATCATGTTACGTCGAATGAAAATGGTAGACGGGACCGGGATTCGAACCCGGGACCTTGAGATCTACGCGCTCACGCGCTTACCGACTGCGCCATCCCGTTCACCTCTCGGGTCCGTCTATCATTCTCATTCAACTTGTGAAACCCAAAGACCTCTGAGGTGGTCTCGTAGAGACTAGATTCCTCACGAACGGGATGGCGCAGTCGGTAAGCGCATGAGCGCGTAGAGCTCAAAGTCCCGGGTTCGAATCCCGGTCCCGTCTACCATTTTCATTCGACGTAACATGATTAATCTGTTACCTGGCGGTGAGGTTCACCGCAATCTAAGAGATTTCTATGTTTGTGAACCAGAAATGGAAAATGCTACCCAAATAAAGTACTTCCTATGGGAGTCGCCTCAGATGAGGAATCTAGTCTCTACGAGACCACCTCAGAGGTCTTTGGGTTTCACAAGTTGAATGAGAATGATAGACGGACCCGAGAAGCGAACGGGATGGCGCAGTCGGTAAGCGCATGAGCGCGTAGAGCTCAAGGTCCCGGGTTCGAATCCCGGTCCCGTCTACCATTTTCATTCGACGTAACATGATTAATCTGTTACCTGGCGGTGAGGTTCACCGCAATCTAAGAGATTTCTATGTTTGTGAAAAAGCTGCAATTAGAAATCCTAACTTAATACCAAAAAAAAGAGAATTCTCTAGTTTTTCACTCAAAAAGTGAATTTATGGGTTCAGCAATGAAGAAAAAAAACCAAATATACGAAAAAAGAATAAACTAAGAAAATTAAGAAAAACCTCTTGCAATACAAAAGGAAAAACCTAAATTATTTTTATCACAACATCCCATATTTAAATTTTGTCAGATGTTTTAAAGGAACAACATCTATCTCGTCAACAAGCCAGCATCTCTCTTTCCTAATTCTCTTACCAAAATATTAAACACGTGGTAGAACTAACCATATAACCTAAACCTCGCTATAAGATATGAAATAAAATAATAAATAAGTGAATTAACTATTGGTAGATTTAACTTTAAAAAAATTTAATAACACTTTTTGAGGAATTAACTGTCAACATTTTTATTTTGAGTTTTCTTATTATTATTTTCTCCCATGCTGGTAAATATAGCAAATATTACGAAATAAGCTGTAAAATGACTCATATCTCACCTTTCTCAATTAGGGGAGCTTCTAAAGCAATTCAGGAGTTTGGTTGAGACGGTTAGGGGCGCTTTGTAGCTGTACATTCCACACGAGTTGAATATTATTATAAAATTTGGCATTTTTATCCTCGTCTCTATAATTTTTAATAAATTCATATTAAATTTTATCTAAATTTGACGTGAATTTAATTCAACTTAACGACCTAGTTCAAAGACAATTGTTTGAGTCAGACGTTGTGGGAAAAAGCGGAAAAATACAAAATTGTCCATGAAAAAGGTCGTTAAGTTGAATTAATTAAAATCTCAGATAGTTCAGTGAAAAGCTACTTAAACTGTTTATTCGAAATTGAATGACAGGAGATCAGAAGTGACTCATCGAGCAACTGTATTTGTTAAATGCATGAGCAAGTATGAATATCATTGTTTCGTAAACAGACAGGTATTTTACAGTTCTATCATTCAATTCTTAGGGTCAATACGCAACTTTTCCTTACGCCATTGAAGATAAATAGTAGTAAAATACTGTCAATATTTTTTTTAAGATAAAAATCATGAAGTCATAATTTTCCATTGAGTAGTCGTGGGATTAATATAAAAAATTCAAACTATTGTTGTTCCTATCTTGTGATAATCAGTATTGTTTTCACTGAGTGGAATTTCAGAATCAAATTTGTTTATTAGCGAAAATACCAAGAAAAATACAGAGTAATTTAAGAATAAGAATGTTCATGCTTTTTTATATTCGGATATTTTGTATTACTAGCTTTCCTTGTCTTTCGTTTGGCATTGTCCACGATGTCGTTAATATGCCCAATCCCTAGACAAATTTGGAAATGTGAAATATTTCTTCTTTTGCCTAAAGGCTTCAAGCATTGTTCACATTTCCTAGGAATTGTTCTTAATGCCTGAATTTACCATTGCCGGTTACATATGCAATATGACAATCCTTCTTATTTCTCCGACGGGTCACGTTACATCATCTCATGTGACCTAATTGTAACAAATAATCCAGAGAGAAACAGTGCATATCCTTCCAAAATCTCAAACATATCGATATAAATAAATAGACCACGCAATGATGTTTCCGTATCATGATATAATTTATTACGACACTATCGACGACAAGGGAAAAATATTGCGTGGTACATTATATAGTAAGACTTAACAGACGTCGTGTGACCCGACCATCAGTCCCTTGGCTGACTTTTGACATTAACCCTCCTGACTGTACGGGATGCATTGGACTGACAACTTAAACCGAAGAAAGACTGAAACAATCTTCAGGGATTATGAGATCGAAATAGCGGTTCTGTCGTCACAATTAAAAGGGTGTTTTGATAAAATATAATATTCTCATAACTCGTATTATTAATAAAGCAAGTTATTTATTTACGTGATTTATTAACTAACGAACGGTTCAAACCAAGGGGACATTTGTGCCGTCTAACCTCTGAAACTGGTAAGGATATATGTTGAATACCGAACCCACATGGGTTGGAATGAGCGAAGAAACCTCCAAAATGAAAGCCTCACAATTCTCGGCCGAACGAACCCACGCTCACAAGGTAAAGCAGACGTAACCTCCATGTCACCGCTGGTAGTACAAAAACCACCATGTAAAAGTATACATTGTCAGTAGATCAAACATAGAAACACTGTTTAAGATATATCAGGAAACTTGTAATGTCCATTCGAGAACAGTCCTTTCGGCTTGTTCACATATATAGATAAAAAAAGAACTACATTATTGGTTTCTTCATATAATTGATGTAATAATTTTCGTACTTGTTTTGCAATTCGATTTAGGAACTATTTTTTACGATAAATTTTAACTTCAACAAGAAAAAAGTCTTGTGTCATTAACAACAACAGTTAATTTTAAAAAATACTCCGCAGTGCGCTTTTTTTATAAACTCATTTTAAAATATGACTACACAAAAAACTAACCTTATTAGCAAGCAGCAATGATGCAGCTACTTTTAAATCATCTACAATGTACAAATTAGTAGCTACTTTTAAATCATCTATATTAATACGCAAATGTCCTAGAAAATTATAGTTCCTTTTTCTTCACAACCAGATGGAGTAAATCACACAAATGATTTAACGAACTTCAGAGCATTAAATGACACGTTGATGGTTTCATGCTGTTTAATCTTTCACCTTGTCCTTTCCGAGATAATAGTTAAAAATTATACCAAGAAAATTTATATGAAACGAATGTGACTTGACTACTTGAGTCATAACAATTGACAGCTCTGATGCATCTTATCATGCTGGTATAAACAATATTCGTAGTGAATATTACGTGAGTTAGATCATGCTTCATTATGTATGATCGTATACAATTCATTCATATTATAGTACATGTTATTCAGCTTTAACAGAGTGAAACTTCCCTACAACTAACAGATGGGGGAAAATATTATCTGCCATACTTTCAAATAATAATAAACAAAAGTACTTAATACTAAATAAAATCTAAATTAAAGAATAAATCGTGCGGTTTTGGCTAATATTGTGAAATAAATATGAATAGGCCATTTGCTTTTGGTTGATTAGCGTGAGAATCCTAAGTTCAGTTAAAAGATGAACGGGATGATCACGATTCTTTCTAGACCGATCCAAGAGTCGGGAGGGGGGGGTGGGCGGAAATGGAAAGAGTGATCCTCGCTCTCAAACAATTCTTCCCAGAAACATGAGAAAATAACACGTTACATTATTATAGCTAATTAACAAGATTTGTAGTCCGAACAATTTTATGAATACATATCCAAAATATTATTCGAATTATACACAATTTTTAACATTGCATAATGGAAAACTTTAGGGATGAAACAAAAAGTACGAATTAAAGACGAATTATTCTTAAGAAAGTTCTTATGAGTCAAGTCTGTCTGCAATACGCTTCGACAAAACAATGCATTTTTTTTACATTATTTTGTCCGTTTTACTGGACGGAAAAATACACTTTTGTTGCATAAAATTGAATGCACCGCGCGTTGTGGGGTCATGGCAAAACACATTCTCTCATTGTCTAATATATGATGTCAAAATTGGAACGTAGTTGAGATTTTACAACGGAGTTTGTGAATCCGTACGGCAACCTCTTTCATCGAAGAAGACTCGCCACACCTCGCCGCGCCGTCAACAGGTGCCTATACAATGGTCCATTTAAGAGCAACCATCAAAATATATTACAAACCTTTTTTAAAATGAAAAGTTATCTTTTTTGAGGTAGCAATACACACTTTTTTGAGGAGGGCTTTAAAATCTTCAATACAACTCCAAATTTTTATTGCAGAATCGGAAATTAAAAGGGAAAAATTAGTAACTTTGGTCTACAACACTTTTTTCTCAATTCGCGATAGATTAAACTGTGATCGATTAACCATATTTTTTTATTAAATTTTATATTTTATCAAATAATGACTTTTCCGAAAAATTAAACATTATGATCACCCACAACTTTTAAAAAGTCATCCTCACCAGCAGTCCCTCCCGTCACCCACCCTATTGAAGGGTGTGTTCCCGAATTTCCAAAAAACGCTCAGGACGATCGTGAGCTCGTCCAAGATTCCTGGATTAGCTATTCTCTCCGTATTGGGATTAATACTCCGTAAGACTACCTTTAAAACATTTCAAACAAAGTTTTTGAAAAAACAAGTTCGTGATCACAAAGTACTTCATTAAGTGTCATTAGATGTTAGCAGTACATTTGAATAAAACATTTTCCCCACTCTCCAGTCACCCCTGTTGAGAGGGTATACAACCATATCCACCTTATTACTTCTCTCGGACAGGAGAAATGCTTTTTGTGAATAAGGTAAATCTATACACGCTTGCCAATGATGTTGCTTGTTCAAACAGATTTACTTTTATTAATCGAAATCGAAGAAAAGCTTCCTAACTCCCTACTATGTTGTACTGTTCACAGAAAATGGAACGGATAAGGGTAGCGCTGAGATCATCACGCTACAAGAACACAACTTTATAGCTATTGAAGTATGAGAAACATATTCCTTATGCAATAATAGTACATTATACTTTACATCCCCTGACACGGAGATTCTACATTCACCCAAATTAAAGCTCTCATTGCAATGCCTCAATAAATATGCAACGTATTTCTTTCCTCTGAAGGGTTTCCTCCGAATCCGGAACTGAACTGGAGCTAATCTGAAGAGAGAAGTACGGCGACTTGCATTGTCAGGCACACAGCGAGATAAGTGCGAATATGGAAGAATAACAAACTTCGATCCTGGTCCAAATAAAAACATAGTTCAGTTTATCACTTATTTGTGGTTACATACTAAGTTTTAAACGTTCAAATTAATTGATCATGTGATCACGACATTTTCCTGAAGGCGACTATATAAATTTTATTCCTTAAAAAAGTGCTTGGTCGTTTTTTGAAACATTCCTGCTATTTTAAAAGTATTATTCATTCTTAAAATTATTTTTTAAATTTGAGTATATGCACAAGAACATGACAAATTTTATTGTGTTAATTATTTTCTCTGGGGAGGTTTTTGTGTGACTTCAATAGCAGTTCAAAGTGACGGATCTAAAACAAAAAAAAACGATAGTAAACAGTGGAACTTTGACTAGCACACACCGTCCTGAGAAGTTTTGAAATGCTGAAAATACTTAGTTTTCAACAACGGGGTGGCGGTTGAGTGTGATCTATAGATGTAGGTGATTTTTAAGTTTTCCACATCTAGAGTGGATATTATTGAGTCTACGCGTGAAAGAACAATATTATTGAGTCTACACGTCTCTCCCTGACAACTGAAAGAATAATATTTTTGCTTGTTTTCCGCTAAATGTTCATCTCGCGACACTTTAAGGGTGTCGCAGAAAAAATCGGGTTGCATAGAAACCACCCAAAAAAAAGGAGAAAACACGAGAGTGTGTCTTTGCTCTAATTTTCACGATAGTGCACGACGAAATATAGAAGCTATGAGGTGATGAAGGAATGTATTCGCATATTAGCATTTAATCCATTCCTGTATAAACGTGAGTTTTTCAGATGTTCTTAAATCTTTTTTATTGGGGTTTTACGGCTCGCCGACATCGAGGTCATTAGAGTCCTAACATTTTTGGACAGATAGGGAAAATACTGTTACGCACTAGGGAGAGCCAACATGACTCTCTCCGTGTGTGGGACACACCGTATTACTCGACCATACCCACTAAAATTCCTCCTGAAATACCATATATCCAAACACAAAAAGATAGATAACAGTTGCCTAAAACACGATAAAAGAACGAAAAGAAAGAAAGATGTAAATTTAAAGAAAAGGAGAAAGAAAGAAGTATGTAAATCCAAACCCTCCCGAGAACTTTTGGGTGGAGTGGATTCAATTCATTAGTGGATTTAAGTTATTACATACAAAAAAAGTTCAGATACTGCGACAAAGGCCACATTCCTGAAGTAATCTAAAATGTCATATCAAAGTCGGTTCATTTTTTCCAAACGTAACGTCCAATCTGGGGCGACCCGTGGCGTAGTACCTAGCGTACTCACCTTCCACCTCTGGTGACGCTTCTCCCGTTTCCCCTGCCATTTATTCCACCACAACATTTACTCATCATCATCTAACCTCATGTCATTCATAGATCTCCCGCCTCGGAGGTGCGACAAGAAGGGCATCCGGCACCCTGATAATTCCCCTGCTACATTAAAGAGAGAGGCACCATACCATCCTTCATCTCCGACCACTACTAGACTAGGGGAAAGGAGTAAGGAAATATATAACGTCCAATCTATTGGGTGAATTGTGTCTCCGTCGCCTGGTACTAGATTGGGAACACTCCAGAAGAGAGTGTTTCACGGCAGGAGTTGTGTTGCAAGACTCACAGATGGGGGAAGGTTCATCGCGTAAGATATTTCCATGGGTAAAGTAGCAGTGGCCAATATGAGGACGTGTAAGGATCACTTATTCACGTCTGTTCGAACGGGATGAAGACGACCAGGTCTTAATGGAGTCTTTTACCTTCTTCAGCTTAAAGGCGCAATTTTCCCATTCGGTTAGACGATCTTATGGCAAGCTTTATATCTGACGTGGGAGCGGTTGAAATATCAAGAAATGCTTTCTGAGTTCCCCGCATCGCTGCTTCATCAGCTTCTTCGTTTCGAATAATACTCACATGTCCAGAAACCCAACAAAGAACTATTTCAAAAATTTTGACTACTATATGGCTTATTAGATTCTGAATAGTCTGTGTCACAATGTCACAAGTCTACGGTGAAAACAATGACCACAGAGCACTAAATAGAGTCACTGCATAGAACCTCACGTCGTATTGAAGATGGCTGAATGTACTTCAGCGTCTCAAGGATTGCATATTCTCCGCAGTGTACACACTGCAAAAGGAATGGAGGGGAAAAGAACGAATGACACTATGGCAGTGGAAAATAGCACCCACGAAATCGTTCATGGATGAACCACCAGTGTAAACGAACGTTTCATCTAACTAGAAAGCTTTAATTTCTCTGAAGTGCTGCTGGACCTCAGCAGTTACAGTGTCCTGCTTTGAAAGTTTATATAGTCGAAAGTCAGTAGTTGAATAAGGGACCACAGTGAGTGAATGTGGGTATTTCACCGGAGGAGGTAGGGTGATGCCATTTTCCTCCAACAGGTACTTAAAATGCACAACCGCTGGGAGGGGAAACGAAGGTCTTGCAGTGTAAGATGAACAAAAGACAAGGGAGTGGATGTGTTGGCGAGTGGGGTGATCTCAAATCCCCAACAGTTTCACTCCGAAAGATCCAAGTAAAATATCGCGTCTTCTGCTGAGGGATGGTCACCAACGTCTGCAAGTACGCACTCTATTCGACTGGAGCGGAAGGTACCGGTTGCAAATCAAACTCCTGCATGATGGATGCTGTGTAGGAAATTGAGTGTATACGGTGATGCGGAAGCATATACAATACTTACATAATTTAATACAAATCGAACACGACTTCTATACAGCCGAAGAAGGCAAGTGCGGTCTGCACCCCATGATGATACGCTTAGGCAGTGAATGAAGTTCAGGAATGAGTTACAATGGGATTGTGGTTTACGTATGTGATTGCGCCAAGTAAGTGTGCAGTCGAAAGTGAGACCCAAAAACTTTGCGGAGATAACGAAAGAAAGACGTTGGCAACAACGAAAAAGATATGTATCACTGTGAGCACGGTATATCCTACAGTAATCCAAACAGCATGTTTTGGATACACAAAATCTAAAGCCAGTAGACATGCTCCACTCGTGTAAACGGTTCAAAACCAATTGGAGTTGCTTCTCAATGACAGAGATGCTGCTGGACAAACAGCAGATGCCTAAGTCGTCAACAATGGAAGAGGCAAGGACCAGTTCTCGAACCACTGACGCAATACTATTTATGGCTATGGCAAATGGAGTGACGCTCAGGTTTGAGCCCTGTGGGACACCGTTTACCAAGGGATGACTAGATGACTGCTGATTACAAAGGAGAACGCGGAAAGACTGTTGAGATAGAAAGCTCTCCAGGAACAGAAGAAGAAGACCTCGAAAACCCCACGAATGTAATGTGCGTAGGATTCCTTACCTCCATGTGGTGTCATATGCAATTTCCAAGTCTAAAACTTTTCCAAGTTCTGAAACTGCTCAGAAAGGTATTATTGACTAAACTATACTGCCAAGGTATTTTATCCTCTCCCTCAAACATTAAAATCAAAATTTTGTGAATGGGATATATCACGTATAACTTATCTTGAATAAAGTCAACAAATTACAATTCATTTGACTTCAAAAGCCCTTCTCTTCAGTCACATTTTTAAACCTTAAATCAGAAAAAAACAAAGGAATGTCTAAGTCCCGATTTTCAGGAGGATAATATGGAGAGAAATAGAGAGAAGGATGGTGAACGGTTAAAGAACATTATACGATATAGTTTGAAATTTTCAAAATCTGAGAGAAAGAAATAAGTGCCAGAGCGTATACTACCTCCAGCATGCTCAGAGTGTGAATTTTGTGTGTTGCGTAAGCAAGCAGGAAAGGAAAGGCCGCGCATATCCCAGGCCACTCTTTCCATAGATATAAAGGGTTAAACTTAAGTGAGGGTGGCGGAGAGTTTTTCGTTTTAGGGTCAAAAAAAGCGAAAATGGTACCGACATTTATTTTAGAGTGAAATATATTTAGGGAATTGTGTTCTGGTATGCAACTCCCCTCCCTCCAACGTATCAGGGTGATGAGGGATGGGTGGGGTTGGACACTCAATTGTATTAATAAAAGGTGTGGTTTACGCCTTCTAACACCAAATGAATATTTTTGACGTTATTCAAACGATTTACCTTCATTCTTCCTAGAAAGAAAAGAAAATTAACGGAAAACCATACTTGATAGTACTGAGTTCATCCTACGTATAGCTCATCCTACGTATAGCTCAAGATTAATATCAAGGGAAAATTTAATATTTTGTACGCATAGCTTTATATTGAAAGTCTTCAGCAAATACTCAGTGTCCTGAACATTAATCAAATCTACGGATAGAAAAGAAACCTAAGATGGGGTAGCTAATACATTCTCTCCCAGACAGACAACACAAGCTGGCACAGCTATCATCCGTCTATGACGTGAATTTTCGTTCTTCTGTCCCACTGCTTACAATATAAGTTATCAACGTGGCGATGCGGTTTCACTCGCAAAGTTGAGAACTTATATTGTAAGCGGGAACGCCTCTACTTCTAATACACATTAGAGGTGGCATAAAAAGAGGCATTGTATAGCGAAAAACGGGCAATATGAGAAGAGGACTAGAAAACGATTCTGTAACCTATAGTTGAAGAAAACAGGAATAAGATGAGAAAATAAAAAAGAGAAAACACTAAAATAAGAAAAGAAAACCCAGGAAATGTCTGTCTAGTCGAGAAACTGGGTTAAAAAATAATGAAAATGAAAAAAGAGTTCTCACAGTTTAAGTAGCTAATCTGCAAGATAAGAAGAGGGAACTTATGGTAGTTGGATGATACCAACCCCTAAGTTGATTCGTCGTGAGTCGACAGACTCATTTGCATGCTTTCTTCTCTTCACGACCTTCTTGACGATATTCATTTTCATTACAACCCTTTGCCTTGTTTAATCACAAGGGTATAGCACACGTCCTTATTCAACGTCCCTCTTCATGTATCTGTATTCTATCCAGGGTACTTTTCTTCTAAACGCACGAACGCTACTGCTGAGCTACTGCAGCCAGATGACATAGAATAAATTCTTATTATCTTGTGTTGCACTGTCTTAGAGTTGGCACCATAATACTGGTACCATGAGAATAACAAGTAAATACGTAAAATGGTAATCACATCTAAAACTTGAATATATATCTTTAATTAACAAGAAAATAGTTTTTATGTACCCAAACGTTTCTTTAGTTTGAATATACTTTAAATTTATTCAGAAATCAGAAATTCAAAATATCAGTGAACGGCAGCTCGACGTCCAAAAAACACTGTAAATATTCGTCGTCTTGACTTCAAATTTCGGGCTACGCAACATCGGGATGACATCGTTTAGTCGCCGTAATGAATCATTTTGTTCAAGTTAACAACTATTCATAGTTGCGAAAACCATGGTCGATTTGATTCCGTAAAATAATTGCTCAGACCAGTCATGAGTCAACGAACCGAATACATAGAAGGCAGCGAAGTTGAGTGTCATTTAGCGGCAACTACGAACGAGATCGGCTGCGAGGAACAAACAACAGTTCTTGTAGCTGTCAGATTTTTAGCGTGGCTGAGATATTGCGCGCAAATGCCATAACATAGCTGTTGATGTGACTTTCTTCCTCCCAGACAAAATAGCGTTAGCTTCCGCAGTGATAGAAAAAGGTTTCAGATAAAAACTCTTTAGGGCAGCTACAGCGGAAGCAGTGGCAGCTAATGGAGCTGTCTGTCCGCTAGACAGCCAACGCGAGAGTTGTCACAGCTAACTTTATGCTGAGCTATCCAACTTATTTTTTTTCGTGCGATCCCTATAAATTGAGGCATAGTTTGATATTGAAACTCTCAGATATAAACTAAGTGAAACAAGGATATATTGTGCTCTTCAGATCACGCGTACCTTCAAAATAAACAAGATTTTCCTTTTAAGAAATCAATGAAGTGTAATGTCATACAACATGAAACATTCGTAAGAAAACACGTTCTCGGATTTGTTGACGAAGGTTTTATTTTTCTTAGAGTCGAAAACAGATAAATGGCTATTAATATTCTTTCATCGCCCTAAAATTTGTCTCCTTTTAAAAGACACTGTTATTCCCGCTCGACCAGCAGCAGACAGGAATGAATCTCGTCATGTTTGGTATCCTACCGAGTCCAGAAAATGTTAGGTAGGACTAAGTGCGGATATGATAGTAGGTCGCTTTTACTGATTTCTAGAGACCCCATAATTCCGCGGTCGCGAATCGCGCTAAAATTTTACTGACGTTGGATCACGTTCAAACCCTGGTACACCACCTCATGGTAACATGCTGATTTAAGAAATTTCGCTTAAAGAAACACGAAATTGGAGACTTTTACGCGAATTCGCAAAATACGGCAGTAGCGCGAAATTATCCGCGAATTCTGCTGACTTAACTGCGATTTGCCCTTTTCGATACAAACTTCTCGAACGTAATATGATTTTTTTTTCACTGAAAAAAATCATATATGTGTATTTAAAATTTGTATTTTTACGACGCATAAATTGAATTAATGGAAGAAAATAAACTATACTAGATTTTCACTTTTAATATATTAAATTAACAACCATATTTTGTATTCCTTTCCGTAAATAACAAAAATTTAATCACAAGCTCAAGAGTTAAACTGTGATAGATCGGAGGGAAAGAAAGGGAAAATAAAGAAGGAGGAGGTTTTCCAGGAAATGCAATAGCTTCAAAAGTTCAGGTTATTAACACTGAAATTATAACATTAAATTTCCTTTGGAACGTAACATAACCGGAATATACTTTAAAGTCATAAACACGAAAAAGCTTGAAAATGAACCTGAAATCCCCATTTCAACATGAAATTGCAAGTTTCAACTCTACGATAAAATGGGGTATCTAAATTTCACTGCGACTTGGTGAAAGTGACTTATTGCACGTCAAACGTTTTCGCGGTATTTGCGACGGCTCATATCTAATCGAGGACCTCAAGTTTTCACATGGAATGTCTTCTCAGAATAAGAACTCACAATTCGTCAGAGTTGTATTTGTTGAATATAAGCGTTATTTTACATTTAGCTACCTTCAAGATACAATACTCATAGTTTAATTTTTTATAAAATGGTTTACCGATTTTAAGTCAATAGTGGATGGGGTTCACGTCATATTCAAAGAGCTCAACTCGAAACAACGTATGAATCGGATTCCCGCTCCGATATGAAGATTCTAAGTATGCATTAAGTTATTCCTTCCTTGGGAAGAAAAATGTCACGGGAAACATTAAACAAAAAATATTTAACGAAAAGTTATCACGATTATTATTCTGTGAATAAGGTTTTATTTTTATATCACGACAGCGTGAATTTGTAGAAGTGTCATTTCTTGGAGCAAGCAGTCAATTTTTTTTTGTCGCGTCCACATCTTTCGACATTACACGACATTCACAATACATTCAAACAATTAAATGATTTAGTTAAACATGCTGGGTAGTGTATGAACCAGGTGTTGCAATTGCACAGCTGTGAGTGCATTGTGCATCCATCAAGTGCCACTGCATCCTCCCACCCACGATAGTACTTCCCCATCGAAGAGGGTGGATCCCTAGGGACGCGCGGCCCCGCGGGCGGCCAGGCGCAGTTTATTGATTTGGACTCAGTTTCGTGTTATTTTATATTACACAGCAGCGTTGCTGCACCTCGACAAACCGGGACGGCGTTCGCGGCATGAGCGGATGCTTGTCTGAGTGAGTGCTACGTCTCGAAAGCTGGAGGGCGACGTTGGGGCACGTGGCCGCCGGGACACAGCAGGAGAAAGTTTCACCGAGCACTGAACTCCACGAGTCCGTTTCCCCGCCAAACCCCACCTCCTTACCACTATTCCCCGCAATACGAAACGGTCTCCGGGTTTGCTGCGCCCCGCTTCTCCGCGCCACCGCGCCGTTCAACTGTAGGGGAGAAAAAAGTTTGGAAACAAACTTCTGGGCACGCGCACGGAAGAGTGTGCAGGGATCGGCGCATGCCGTCGCCGTGCGTTGCGCTACGTTGCTGTCGCTCCAGTGCTGCGCTCATATAGCATACTACATGCTTTTAGCATTTCGCCCAATATTCATTAAAAAATCTTGTCAGATGAATTAACACCCCATTATCATGATCTATAGATCAGTTTTATTTACTTTTATTATAGAAGAGATTTAAAAAATTAAAAAATGGCACCACATACTAATAATAATAATAATAATAATAATAATAAAAAGAGGATTAAGAAGATACTACAATCTGAAATAACATCCAAGACATACATGATAAAAGCTAATAACGCCTTATTAATACCTGTATTAATATATTCCTTTGTAATCATATCATAGTCAAACACAGATATAGAGGACAATCAAAGAACAACCAGGGTGACACAAAATAGAGTGCACCACCCAATATCCTCCATTGAAAGATTGTGCTTACCTCAAAAATTGGAAGGAAGAGGCCTGTTAGATTTATCAAGGCTACGCACTCAAAAAGCTCATTCCCTGCGAGTATTCTTCCATCGTAAAAAAACATCAGTCGCCTTTACATCAATCAGTAGTACAATGCGATAAGTCGTACACCCCTTTGAGGTTGGCAGTGTTGGACGTGGGTTTGTGTAGTGCACAAGAACATCAGAGGCAAATGGTAAATATCTGGAAGCAGACACAGCTGCATGGAAGACATTACAATGACCTACACCAACTAGATATAAACCACGAAGCATCTAATATTTGGCTAGTAAAGTGCGATCTGTTTGCTGAGACAGAAGGGTTTCATTTAGGAATTCAAGACCACGTTATAGGCACCCTTAATTACAGGAGATATATTCTATAAGACCCCAACTGTAAGCGACAGCAAATACCGCCAATGCCATCTGATGGAGGAAACTATCCAACACATCACTGCAGAATGCAAACATTTTGCTTAGACGGATTATTTGCACAGGCACAACCTGGTGGCAAAAATCATTCATCAAAAAATTGCGGGTAAGTATAAACTCAATCAAGATAAAACCCCATATTACAAGTATCAACCAGAGACAGTGTTAGAGAACAAAACCCATAAATTATATTTTGATCGAGCCATCCTCATAGACAAATCCATCCACCACAACCGTCCAGATATAACGTTCATTGACAAAAGTAGTAGTTCCCATAGAAATTGCATTGCCAAATAAAAATAGCCTACAGAAGACAATAGTTGAAAAAATTCAATATACATCCCCCCTCCTCTCTCTCTCTCTCTCTCAGAAACTTCATAGAATGTCGAAGATTAAACAAGTCCATATGGTACCAATAGTAATCTCTGCAACACGAGTAATTCCAAAAACTATACATTCTAGTCTAATAACATTAAATTTACCCAAAGACACATTTACATATATCTGCAAAAAGTCATATTTATTGCAACATCCCATATAGTTAGAAAATTTTGATCTCTAGAAAATTGAAAGAGGAATGGACACTTGGTTTCTTGGTCCGTGCACTTTTATCTATCAGAGTTTGCTGAGAAAGCAGAATTCAATTAATAATAATAATAATAATAATAGTAATAATAATAACGTTGCCTGACCGCGTCCCCGGGTGGGGGATAGGGGACTGCCGTCACCAGTTTGACGGCGCTTAGATGGAAATGATGTACAAACCGTGGTTCAAAACAGGCAGGGATTGTAGATTAATCTTCAACTGCAATTAATTACGGGTCTCCAATAGAGAAGAATTCATGAGTAAAAGACAATGGAATAAATTCGATGGTGACGGTTCTTTGCAATACTCCGCAGTGGATTCAACACCGTACCTCCTGTGTTAAGGTATTATGTGCGTCAGGGTGATTAGGCTTAAGTACCCCAAAAAATGTTTTAAATGATGGTTTGAATCATTCTCTATCCAGTGGCGATGAACATTTATACCCTTACGGCGCCAAATTTTGAATTATTTGACGTTAAATTACTATAGGTGTATATGTAGAAACTTTCGCGGGTTTATGTTTTTCTTTATATTCTGGCAAACCAGTACCGGTTTAACATAGCGAAACAAACTACCAAAATGTAGCAAATGGAAATAGAAACGCAATGACGTTAAGATTTTCATACTTTACGGGACATTTNTACCAAAATGTAGCAAATGGAAATAGAAACGCAATGACGTTAAGATTTTCATACTTTACGGGACATGCACAAAAATAATTCACCAAAAATAGTGGGAAACACTTTTCTAACGGAAATGGCAGCCGCATCACGTGACTGAAATAATGCGCCCCATGATGAAGAAAGAGTCAAACGAGAGTCTAAATTAATTATGAAATCAATGTATAAAATCACAAAATAATTGTCGTCATTCAATATAAAAAAATCAGTACAATGAATTATTAATTAATAAGAACTACTTTGGTGAATATTTCCAAGTTACGTGAATAGTTGGCAACTTGACTTCAGTCAACGTGGAGATAATATCTTAAATGTTTTACTTGTGACAGTGGAGCGTGGTGGACCTACCTTATACCACCAGATAAGCTGTGCCACACCACTCATGGGTACCGCCAATCTAGAAACTCATTGACGAGGACCACAACTGGGTTTTCCACAATGACTCATCAAACTTACCAGCGCATGAAATGGAGTAAAGATATGAGTATTTCAATTATGCGAGCGTACTATAGAAGTACAAGGGGAGAGACTGAAGACTCTGTGCCTCACTCATGGCTCAAACTTGTACTAACCTCGTACAAGAACCATTCCAAAATTTTAAACATTGTGTGCGTCGCAGAGTAAAACTGTCCTTAGTATTAAGAATGGGAACACTTCGCATAGAACAGGGCAAATACACATTCAAAGGGGGATATTAAAGGATGATTGCTTTAATCCTCTTTGGTTTTGCTTAGCTTTAACGCCTCTTCGTAGAATGCTTAGTAGAATTCATCATTTGGATATGCGAAGAAAAATCCTGTTATAGGGATATCTACGTGGATGATCTAAAACTATGTTCTGCTATTGAGAACCATCTTAAAAGTGAATTAGAACTTGTAAAGATCTTTAGCGATAGGATCCACATGGTACTTGGGGTTAGATAAATGCTCAGTACTACATGCTCGAAGAGGAAAAATCAAGACAATGGCCTGTAAATATGTGAGAAAGTGATTATCCATTGTATTAGAGAAAAAGAAAACTGTAAATACCTCTGATTACTACAATTTCTTAACACCAGAGGAGCAACTGTAAGAAAACAGAGAAGAAGGTGCTATCCAGAGTTCATAAAGTCTGCAAGACATATATTAGTTCCAGAAATAAGAATAAAGCGATTAATTCATGGGCTGCTCCTGTAGCATTGTACATTTATGTATACTCAAATGGTCAAATACTAAGCTGAAAGCATTGATAGAAAGGTGAGAAAGATAAAACAAAACGATAAGCGTAGTGTCAGGCGTTGATGGACTCGCAGGAATCTCTCAATGGACGTGGATCAGACACAGAACATTTACAAACGCAGTTCCTATACCTTTATAAAAAAACAGGATATGTCTAATCATACATACTTCTTCGACCACTGATATAACAATAATACTATCAGTTCAGATTTAGAGTAAACTCTCGTTAATTATGTACAAAATGTAATAATAAATGTATTTAAATATTTTAGCAGGAAATATTTAAATACAGAGATCTTAATTAACAGATAATATAATCTATTCGTTTTGTGCAATGGTAAAGATATGAATTTTTATTGAAATAAATCAAGAAAAATTTACCATTATACTTTTGGATTATATTAATATTATTAATGCATTTTTATTTAAATGTACATTTGTTGAATGAAAAATTCGAAATGCGTCTATTATATACTATTTTAAAATATTAAATTACATCAAGTTACAATTAATATGTATGTTATGCTCAGATCCTGGTCCGTTAAAAATGNATATATATATATATATATATATATATATATATATATATATATATATATATATATATATATATATATATATAAGTCAATGTCTGCTGAGGAATTTCAGTTTCCGACCTTAATAAACTCTCGAAAGTATCGGAAATAGAGAAACATTCTTGAATGAGAAAAACTTTTTGACATTTATTTTGTATAGATTGCTTTTCAATCTAAAGCACAGTTTAGGGAAAAAGTTAGTTTATGCCTCAATACAATATTTAAAAAAAGCATATCAACATTCAAAATACAATTCATAGGTATCCTTCTGACTCTTAAAAGAAATGGACCAACGCTCAAGCTAATAGTTTCAATGTTTTCGAATGAATACAAATAACCGAAAGGATGAAGGATGCGATTGCACATTAAATCCATCTAAAGAATGTCCATTCTTTCTTGAAATCATTTCTTTTATTTAAGATGTACACTCAGTATTATGGGATCATTAGAAAGAATGGATCCTATTGAATATCATGTAAAAAATAAAGTATATTTCACCATCAGATGCTCTATCAACTTTTGGTCCGTGTGGTGATCAGACCAATGATCACTGACCAATGACCAACGATTAAACATCAAAGAGTTTAATAAAATAATTATTTCAATAAAACAGATGGGCCAGGGTCCTGGGATGGGTGACAGTATACTAATTCGAAAACGTTTGGAATTGCGTATCATCAAAATATATTCAATAAAGTTGAGATGTACTACAAACTTATATCTAGAAAATCGGGTCACCACATATTTCCACCTAACCATTTTCACTTAATTATTAGTCGAGACATTCAATCCTCAAAACAGAATCTACACGAAAAGTTTGGAGAATTTCTGATTTATGTACCTTGATGGTTATTGGACGAAAACTACGAATTTAATCTTTGTCACCTCAAGAAAGTTCCAGAAATATGAAAAAATCTAAAAATTAAAAATTAAAAACCATTTATTAGTTTTTGATTTATCACATGAAAACTATCTACTCCGCGAAGAAAACATGTTTGTAAAATAAAATTTGCTACAATTTTTATCCGTAAGTTGTGAAGAAGTTTTGAAACGTCGTTCGACATACTTCAATATGCTGATTATGATTTTGACTTTACTACTTCAAAAACCTCTAGAAATATGAATAATAATTGAGAGACTACAAAATAATCTGGTCATTTTAGTTTGTTGCATAATACACGGAAAATTCACGTTTCAAAGAAAAATTATTCTTACAGCAAGAAATAACACAAAAATTTCTGTAATTTATCCCAGCACTTTAGTCGTCGCTTTGTCGTTTGAATAGTTTACACGTTAGAACGCATTGAAAGTAAACGAATAATATCAATTTGACATTTATTATTATTATTTTATTATTATTATTAAAGTGTCTATTCCCTTTCACTTTTCTAAAGGTACGACCAATAACCAAATAAAGAAAAAATCACCACCAGAATATTACTAAACTAAGCAATTATGGAAACTTAACAGACATGTTGTTAAGAGACGGAATAGAATTCCAGGCTACTATGCTTGCTGGAGGAAATGTCAAATTAAATGCTAACGATGAAAGAGGATATAGGAATAAAACGCAAGTTGTGAAAAACATGAAACTGGAATGGTATTTGTTCAAGGATAAACGAACTAGACCAACTAAAGTGGTTGTCAGGCACCTACATCAAAATTGTAAACAAAAACTTTTAAAACTTGAATTGACAAAAAAAAAGGATTAAAATATTACAAGTCCATTAGATCTTTATAAGACTCCATTAGTTTTGTTTGTACTAACTTTTAGTAAGGATAAAGACATCAGAAATATATGAAATTAAAGAAATAATGCAAACGTGGGTGACTTTTGAGACATTCATATCTCAATGTAAAAATTGTCAAGAATATGGCCATAACCAAAAATGTGGAAGGGAATCAAGATGAGTTAAATGCGCAGGGAAACACCATAAAAGAGAGATACCAAAACCCACAAACACTCAAGCTAAGTGCATACACTGTGGACAGGCACGCCCAGTTAATTACAGTGGATGTAGTACAGCAATAGCGTTGCAAGAAATGAGAAACAAAGTTACTAATAAAAAATTATCAGAAAAGGAAGAAGACAAGAAACTACAAATATCACAATCACTAAACCTAAGCAAGCACAGGCGTATGTAAGTGGTAAATGAATCACAACTGAGAATATTGATCATATAGCAGGGATGTTGCAATTAATTCCTTTTTTCTACAAAGTGAGGGGTCTATAATAAAAAATTCGATAATGTCGGGCTTGCATGTTTAGTTATTATAGTATTACTGGGGGCAAGCGGGATAGGAGAGTGATCTGATGTTGGCCCTGTTCATTCAAAATTGTTCGAAACATTTTATGTTTAAAAATTTTAATATTTATTAATAAAAACAAATTTTTCACGTGTGCATATGCGAAACAAAATTATAAATATAATGATGGTAACTGTGCTTTTCTGAGATTTTTTGTACTACCTACAGCTATTAGAAGTCAGGGATCTATAATAAAAATATCCGATAGTAACAAATGTACTGATTGGGAAAACTTCCAGATACAACTCAGCGTAAGGATACAGCTAAATTTCCTATCAAAGCAATAGAACAACTAGAGTTGGAATCAGAAAAGCTCATGTTAGGTATACAACTATCAGCATGAAATAATACACCTGAAATAAGAAGAAAAACAACTGGATTTAATTATCCCAGAGAAATACGTGATATGGTAAAAGAAAAGAGAAAAGCCAGAAAACAATGTCAATTTCAAGTCCAGAACATGAGAAAATAAAAATAAACTAAATAATCTGTCCCAAAAATTAAAGAGGGAAATTAAGAGAAAAAAATGAATCAGTG
Organism: Laupala kohalensis; assembly: GCA_002313205.1. NCBI lineage: Eukaryota > Metazoa > Arthropoda > Insecta > Orthoptera > Trigonidiidae > Laupala > Laupala kohalensis. The sequence goes on along the minus strand of NNCF01126410.1, from coordinate 463,383 downwards.
ACTAACTAACGGTCGTGTTTGTTAAGACCGAATTACTGAAGTGCCACCCTTGCTTCATACGAAACAGTCTCGTTCACTAACACAATACTCGCAATAGGAATAATATTCATCGGCCTAGAGTGTCAACCACTCTTTGCCAAATAGGACCGTATCATTCGGAAATCGTTCTATATAATTCCCTTCCCAAGAATATAAAAGATATTGTGATATTGAATCTCTTCAAATCCTCGGTTAAAAACTGCCTCCTACACCAGTGCTTCTACAATGTAAAAGAATTTATTGATTTTAATAAAAGTTGAATCTGTCTTGTACTTTATCACGCTATTGCTGTAGTAATTTTTAAATAACATATAACAATTTCAAAAACTATTTTCTTACATGATTGTGTTGTCTTATGGATCATATTAATTTAGTTTTATGTGTACTCAACTTTGGCACATTTGTGTACATTAATTCTGTAGCCCCATCCTTTAGTGTTATTTCAATTCTTATGATTTTTAAACACTAAACTCAGAATAATCTATAGTTCGATAATAATTTGTACATGTACATTTTTTTCGTTAATTTACAAACATATTGACATTCTATTAGAATTATAACTCGTAGCTAACTTTTCATCTTACCTAGGAATTTTTGCTGAAATTTTTGAATCCGCCTCTGCCTTAGGGCCCTTGATCGGAATAGATTGGATGGTCCCTTGCTTGCTTCCGGAGAGTAAATTAGTTTATTGTACTCCACGTGGTCATACGCAGTTTGTACTGTTTTTTGACAATAAATTTATTTATTATTATTAAAATTTATTTATTATTATTAAAATTTATTTATTATTATTAAAATTTATGTATTATTATTTAAGTGAATTAACTGATGCGAAAAGCACAGAGTACTCACTTTGGAAAGTTACTAAATGGTTCAATAGACCAATCAAACAAATCCCACATATAAGAGAACAAAATGGTTCTTGGGCCCGAGATAATAAGCCGAAGGCGGACGTGTTTGCAAGACATCTAAACTGAAAATACTTAATCAACCAGAAATAGAACAGGACGTCCAAGAAAAAGATATTGTTACACTAAAAGAAGTAGCTAAAGAAATAAAAGAAAACCTTAATCCTAGGAAAGCCCCGGGATTCGATCTGACCAATGCAGAAATCCTAAAGGGACTCCTAAGAAAAGGTATTTCTACATTTACGCAGTTGATAAATGCAACTTTTAGATTAAAGCATGTTCCTATTCTTTGGAAAACTGCAGATGTAATCATGATACACAAACCAGACAAATCTGTAAGCGAAATAAAATCATATAGGCCCATATCTCTATTGTCCACAATGTCAAAACTATTGAAAAATTGCTTTTGAGGAGAATCAAGAAAATAGTAGAAGAGAAACAACATGTTCATGACCACCAGTTTGGATTCAGAAACAAACATGCTACAGTCGATCAAGTACATCCAATAACTGATATAAATGAAAAATGTCTGGAGGAAAAGAAAATATGCTCGGCTATATTTATGAATGTAGTCCAAGCATTTGATAAAGTCTGGCATGAAGGCCTCATTATGAAATTAAGAAAATGCTTACCTGTACAGTATGTACAGCTCTTAAAATATTAAATATCACTGCGGACCTTCAGAGGTAAACAGGAAAATTAATATTATGAACTGGAAACAGGAAAGCAGGAGTGCCCCAAGGCAGTGTGCTTGGACTGGTGCACTATCTTTTGTATTCATGTGACACACCGGTCTCAGAGAACACCAAACTAGCGACATTTGTTGATGATACGGTCGTATTAGCGGTAGGAAAACATGGAAGAAACAACAGTCAATCTCCAAGATGCAATAGACCGCATATACGCATGGACTAAACGCTGGCGTATAAAATTAAATGAAAGTAAATCTGTCCATGTTAATTTCAGGAACAAAACACTCATTATTATCCTATAGTATTGAATAACATCACAAATAGAAAAACAGCCAAATACTTGAGTCTAAATCCATACGCCAAGCTTAAATGGAAGGAGCATGTCAAAAAGAAAACAAAAGAACTAAAGCAAAAATATGAAAGTATGTACTGTCTGGTGGGGAGGAACTCATAATTTTCTATAAGAACCAATGTACTGGTATACTAACAAGTTATGAAACTAGTCTGGACATACAGTCTTCAGTTGTGGGGTTGTACCAAAGAAAGCCACGTTAAAAGCCTCCAAGTGTTCCAGAACCGAGTGCTGATAAACATTGTCAAAGCTCCTTGGTATATTCTGAATGCTGATCTTCATCGGGAGCTCCAGGTGAGAACGGTCAAGGAAGAAATGAAGGAAGTTGCCAAGAAGCGCGCGGAAAGACTCCATAAACATACTAACATCGAAGTGCTACAACTGTTAGACAATCAAGACATAGTGCGACGGCTCAAAAGGACTAAACCCTTTGAGCTTGTGTGACAAGTGCAATCAGTGTAAAAGCAAAGTGATGTATAGCCACAACAACGATGTGAGCAAGACATTTTACATGCTAGGATGGACCGCTGAAAAAATCAGTCTTATATAAAATACGTAGTAATTTAAGTTAAATTAAAAATGTTATATAATCTTAAGATTAGGTGCATTAATGTCAATTTAAAAAAACTCCCGTTGCGGAAATTACTATTGGAACTACATGGACTTGTTTCATCTTTCAAGCATTTTAAACTTCCGGAGAGGGGCGTATTTTGAAATTTTCTCAGTCATTGTCTTTTTTAAGTTATTAATGTTTGGCTTTGGTGTTGAGGTCTTATTACTTTGGTCAAGGAACATTATATCTGGACGGTAGTGGATTGATTTGTCTGTGAAGATGACTCGATCAAAATATATTGACTTTATTCTCTAGTACTATCACTGGTTGATAGCTGTAACAGGAATTTTTCTCAGTGTGTTTGAATTTATCCGTAATTTTTTTATGAATAATTTTTGACACCCCGTTGTGTCTGTGCGAGTAATCAATGCCAATGTCATTAATACTTGGCCTTTCATTATATATCTTCCATATCTGTGTTTTATCACAATAGGATTCGAAAAAAAATTATAATAATAATAATTATTATTATTATGCAAACTATAATGTCCACTGACATATAACATTCTAGGAATTTAAGTGATTTTGGTCGAGTTTATTGTTAATGAAAATTTTTCTTCCAAAAACGCATAGAAGAAATACTTAAAAGCAAAAATAAAAATCAGGGATTTTCATTGTTTTCATGTTTCCTGAACTTTTTCAGACGGAAAAGTTTCCCGAACTTTCTCGAGTGGACAAAGATGAAATTCGTCATCAGCTCCATATACCACCATTCAATAGCAAAAAATGCGGAACTTCTCGAAAATTTTCCGAGTAAAATCATTGTGTGACTATACTGCTTACGCGTAAGCAGTTGTCTTGCTAAATGTGAAGCTGCGTATTGTCTTGTGCTGCTGCAGACTGGAGGTGAGAGGTTGTCAAAATGGGTTGACAACTTGGGAAACGTGACATTCATTAGTCAGAATAATAAGATATCTTTCTCGTTTGACATCAGTTCAGTTACATTTCGTAATAGAAAGGTGGCTGTTAATATTCAACGAGGGCTCTAGTGACCTTGATGGCTTCTAATGACCTGGCGAGCCCTGAAGCCCCATTAAAAAAACCTAACGCAGTTTATCAGGTAATGCATGTTAAAACAGTCAGTCAGTCAGAGTTAACAGCCCATGTTCACTACTTATCGAATACACCCATGTCACAGCTATAATGCAGTCCTGAAATATTATTTGGAATGTCTTAAATGTCACATAGGCATGCCTGATGTAAAGTTGAAAGGCAGTCAAATATATTGATACATTTACCCGAACCACCACTCTTTCTATAACCTCGCAATATGACTCAGAGATGATCACTGTTGGAGAAATAAAAACAAATTTTCAAATATTTCAACCATCGGAAACTACTCAATCCACGATATTCAAACGACGGTGGTGGGGCCTCAGGCTACTAGTGTTTGTCAAATATTCAGGGTTTGACTTTCATAATATTCCATTTTTTCACATATGCTTTTTCATGTTTTTTAATCATTAAAAATAGAATTTAACATTTTCAGTAAGGTTTAACTTTCTTATAGTGTCTTGTTTATCTGTAGTCTAATTTTAGTTCTTCGAAGTCGGGTTTTAAATTTTTATTTAAACTTTAATTTTTTCAGTGTTTAGGCGACCAAAATACTTACAGAAATACCAAATTTAATAACACATTTCTTGAACATAATTCATAGTCGTTTTGTGACATCCGTCTCATAAATAGCGTAATACGTGTTACGTCAATTCATTTGTAGGCACACGCAATCATGCAGTTTCACAATTTCACTTCGGCAGAGGGTTTTCCATTCTATAATCAATTTTATCATTATTTTCATTTTAGTTTTCTATAGATGTATTTTCCCTCTCCTTGGTACTTGTACACTGCTAAATCGTTTTAAAGTCTTTTGAAATAATAAATGTATGTGGTGGTGCAGCAGGGATAAATTATTTTTCTATTGCAGAACCTAACTTTCAAGCGAAATACCGCTAACGTGGATGAAATGCAAACCAATCTTCACCAATGCAAACCAATTCATTTAAAGTAAAAATTTGGAGGCGATATTGAGGAATTTCCTAAAATTTACTTTGACATTCATATGACGTAGCATTTGTATTAAAGATAAAACAAATCCACAACATATGCATCGACAACAAGCAGATACTACGCTCGGTATGAAATTGACTCATCCGTTCAGTCAGAATCGCTGGGCACAGACAAACAGACCTATAGGTGGACGGTATTACGTAAATAAGAAACTAAACTTAATCATAGGATATAACACAAGTTCCTTATTCTTAATTGAACTAGTGGTACAAAACCACTGCACATACTTTCTCATGTAAGTTTCTTGTCTGCACTAGGAACGCAATTAAAGCATTGTATTAGGAGAGGGTTGTTTTTAACATGTTACTCTGCATTTAGGTCGTCTTCATTTTACCCTATTTAAAAAGTTTATTAAAGAAATACTTTTACTAACATTTATATAAAAGAATCTCTAATATACAAAATATACTTTATTTCAAAATATATTGATAAATAAATATAAAGATAATTAGGATATTATTAACGCGAGAACAAAGTAAGTAATCCATTAATATTCTTATATAATTTAATTAAAAACTAAGAAGCTAATTTCTTTGCAATTTAAAATTGTAAAATTATATCAATATAAGTTAATCTCATCTATAATTAATTTCAGTTAAAAAGGTCATAAAGTTGCTTTATTTAATTTCTCTTATTTCGTAACGCTCCATATCTATATCCTCTAAGAATTCCGTGTTAAAATATACTATTTAAAATAATATTACTTTTTACGATTGAAACTACCATAAAACATTCAATAAAAAACACGAAAAATAAACAAAAAGATTTTTCATCACACTTTGTTCCAAAACTAACACGTAACCAAGATAATTCTTCAACCGATACATAATAATGTTTTTAAAAAATCCTCACGTATTAAATAATATGCACGAACATATAAATATGACACAGCATGCACAAGTTAACTACAACATCCGGCAAAAGAAGCGGTGGATACATCTGATAAGTAAGCTTACTCAGCAAAGAGATGCAGCGTCACCAGATGAAAGGTTACGAGTAGGACGTAGAGGTCGCGTGGGAGGAAGGTTCACGATACCAAGAGAAGCATAAGATGTAGTTCTCCAAATAAAAGTAAAATATTAAAATGACACATCTACAAACATATACTCTTTAGAATCACACCACTGGCAAACTTAAAAATACGCGCCATAAACATATGATCAATTACGAGTGTAAGTAATAAGTGCTAACAAAAATACATTATTTAAAAAAATGTATATCACATTATGATTAAGGAATAAATTATAACTAACATTTTAGTCGGGCTCAAAGTCAATAATTCAACTTATTACTGTATTTTATTAGAGATTTTAAAGTAAAATAAATATTTACTCTACCTTTGCATTATCCTTGTTAAATAATATTTAAGCTTCTTGAAATAGTGAACAAATGCGTAAATGTAGCAAACAAATTATGTTATTGCATCTACACCAAAGCGAAATACCGCTAATGCGGATGTAATACATACTAATTGTACTTTACGAAACGAAAAAATAAGCAGAATCCTTGGAGTCGTTTTTGAGAAACATTCAAAAGAGTACTTTGACCTTCATGTTAAGTACCCTTTGTTTTAAAGTAAAAAAATCAGAGCACGTGCATCGACTACAAGTAAAATCTATCGTAAATACGAAATGAGAATTAAATTGATTCATCCACTTACTCAGAATCGCTGCGCACAGACGGACGGACGGACGTTATGCCAAAAACAACTTTTCCAGAATAAGAGATCGCCAACACGTATATTTCCGTAAGTCTCGTTTTCGAATTTTTTCACGATTATAACACTTTCTATATACTACGTATATTTGAAAGTAAAAATGTATATTCATTAATTTTTGTAACGAAATTAGTTACTTGAAATTTATATTTCGAGACATACAAGAACGTATACGTAGCTCTTCTACTACAAAGTCATTCAACATCCTTCGTCTCAGATTCTCAATATGACTTTATACAAGTATTGTACATCTAGTTAACAACAGCGGTATCGGTCACACAATTCATTCCTCGAAAGTAGTACGAAAGATATCAAAGTCAGCTTTACGGGAGTTTCAGTCGCGCCGCGTAAGACCCATTTCATACCACGTAACTGGTCACAAAAATAAGTCGCAACCAGTAGACGCAGGATCCTTTCAAGCTTAACAACTTGTCGCTGCGACCCGTCGCCACAGGAATCACCGGAACTAGTCGAGTGTGGTCGTCACACTCTCCACCTTACAAGTCTGTGTCAAAATGAACGCTCATGAATAATTTGAGTATATTTCTAATTCTTAAAAAAGACAAGACCCTCAATAAATTTCAAAATTTACTAAATTTGCATTCTAAAATGTAAATAAAAAAAACATGACTGAGATGTTTCGAACTCTTCCCAGCACGCACAAATCGTCGACATTGAGACGACTTTCGACGTATTTCGACGTCAATATCGAATCGTATTTCGACGTCGAATAAACTACGATGTTCCGACGTCATATTTTCCAGAATTTAAAGTTGAGATGTCGTAATGCGACGTCGAGACGACTATAATAAACTACGTTGTTTCGACGTCAAGATCGACGGCGAATANAAGGGACGACTCCGTCATACGACGAAGGGACGACTCCGTCATACGACGAAGGGACGACTCCGTCATACGACGAAGGGACGACTCCGTCATACGACGAAGGGACGACTCCGTCATACGACGAAGGGACGACTCCGTCATACGACGAAGGGACGACTCCGTCATACGACGAAGGGACGACTCCGTCATACGACGAAGGGACGACTCCGTCATACGACGAAGGGACGACTCCGTCATACGACGAAGGGACGACTCCGTCATACGACGAAGGGACGACTCCGTCATACGACGAAGGGACGACTCCGTCATACGACGAAGGGACGACTCCGTCATACGACGAAGGGACGACTCCGTCATACGACGAAGGGACGACTCCGTCATACGACGAAGGGACGACTCCGTCATACGACGAAGGGACGACTCCGTCATACGACGAAGGGACGACTCCGTCATACGACGAAGGGACGACTCCGTCATACGACGAAGGGACGACTCCGTCATACGACGAAGGGACGACTCCGTCATACGACGAAGGGACGACTCCGTCATACGACGAAGGGACGACTCCGTCATACGACGAAGGGACGACTCCGTCATACGACGAAGGGACGACTCCGTCATACGACGAAGGGACGACTCCGTCATACGACGAAGGGACGACTCCGTCATACGACGAAGGGACGACTCCGTCATACGACGAAGGGACGACTCCGTCATACGACGAAGGGACGACTCCGTCATACGACGAAGGGACGACTCCGTCATACGACGAAGGGACGACTCCGTCATACGACGAAGGGACGACTCCGTCATACGACGAAGGGACGACTCCGTCATACGACGAAGGGACGACTCCGTCATACGACGAAGGGACGACTCCGTCATACGACGAAGGGACGACTCCGTCATACGACGAAGGGACGACTCCGTCATACGACGAAGGGACGACTCCGTCATACGACGAAGGGACGACTCCGTCATACGACGAAGGGACGACTCCGTCATACGACGAAGGGACGACTCCGTCATACGACGAAGGGACGACTCCGTCATACGACGAAGGGACGACTCCGTCATACGACGAAGGGACGACTCCGTCATACGACGAAGGGACGACTCCGTCATACGACGAAGGGACGACTCCGTCATACGACGAAGGGACGACTCCGTCATACGACGAAGGGACGACTCCGTCATACGACGAAGGGACGACTCCGTCATACGACGAAGGGACGACTCCGTCATACGACGAAGGGACGACTCCGTCATACGACGAAGGGACGACTCCGTTATATGACGAAGGGACGACTCCGTTATACGACGAAGAGACGAAAGCATCTTGAATTGCTGATTCCAGGAGAAGTAAGTTGTCCAGTGTGGAATGGAACTTCCTGAAACCACACTGAGATCGACTCAGCAAGACATGCCGTTCAAGATACCAGACGAGACGTCGGTTGATAATTCTCTCCAGATTAATCATGTTACGTCGAATGAATGTTACCTGGCGGTGAGGTTCACCGGAATCTAAGAGATTTCTAAATTCTCTCCAGAGTTTTATTAACACAACTCGTCAAGGCAATGCTTCGATAACTACTAATGTTCGTTTTCTCCTTAGCTGGTTTTAATAAAGGGATAAGCGTTGCTTCCTTCCAGGAATTAGGGAATACTCCCTCGGACCAAGAAAGATTAAAGATATCCAGAAGGTATTCTTTCGACTCGAGAATGAGTTGTCTCAGCATTTCATAATGAATTGAATCAGGGCCAGGAGCAGTGTTGTGGTCTGTCGATAGAGCTTTTCAAGTTCCCACATAAAGAAGGAAGAGTTGTAGGGTTCCCAGTTTGTGGAACGAAAGTCAAAAGATGTGCTCTCTGCTTTTTCCCTTTTTCTCTTGAAATCTGGAACGCAGTTTGCTGTAGATGTTAGGTCAGCAAAATATTCATCCATTGCTGTTGCCATTTCTCTGTTGTTGGTGAGAACCCGACCTTGATAATTGAGTCCAGATATTGGGACGCGAGAATACCTTCCAGATATATTTCGGATTGACTCCCATACTTTAGTGGACGATGTTGTTCTCTTAATGGTGTTTAGAAACTCTTTCCAGGAGGTGGNTTCTGCGCGCTTTTGCTCTAGCAATCCGATATGCGGCGAGGTTTTCCGGAGATGTACTAGCCTTAAATCTCCGCAATGCTCTTCGTCTTGCCCGAAAGGCGGACCGACATGCGTCATTCCACCAGGGCACATGAGGTCTTCGCGGAAAAATAGATGTTTTCGGAATGGATTCTTCAGCGGCGTGATGAATCACCTGGGTCAGATGGTCGACCCTCTCTTGGAAACTACCCGTTTCTCTGAACACAGACAGGGAAAGGTACTGTGTCCAATTAGCTTTACTAAGAATCTATTTCTGTGGCTTTCTTTCGGGAATAGTCGCACGTTCCTGCAAGGACAACCAGATAGGATGATGGTCGCTACCATGCAGATCATCTTCTACCTTCCATTGAAAGATATCAGCAACTTCAGGAGAGCAAACTGATAGGTCTATAGCAGTCCATGACCCCGTGCCAAATGCAAAGTGGGTCATTTCCCCGGTGTTCAGTAGACA
>NNCF01126410.1:439507-453414 GCA_002313205.1 Laupala kohalensis | reverse complement strand
CGGCCCCTGGGGCAATCGCTCGACGAGCCCCACAGTACACTGTGGGCGTTGAAATCTCCAAGGAGGAGGAATGGTCGAGGGAGCTGATAAATTAAATCTCTGAGGGGTCTCCGAAAAATCTCGTGTCGGAGGAAGATATATAGAACACACGGTCATAGATGGTTCACTATGAATTTTGACTACTATAGCCTGGATGTGTGTTTGTAGGAGAACAGGCGAGCAGAGGATAGTGTTTCTAAGAAACACGGCAACTCCTCCTCTTGCTCGATCTCCCGTGGTGTCGTCATATCTGAAGCTGCTGTATCCTCGCAGAGAGGGTGAATGTTCTGGTGAAAGGTGTGTCTCTTGTAGACAGATACATATCGGATTACGACGCGCTAAGAGTTGTAACTCTTCACGTTGAGTTCTATAGCCATTAAGGTTCCACTGAAGTATGGAAGCCATTACTGTTTGGAGCCTCCGGGGTCAGGTTCGTGAATGTGCATTTGCGGGTCACCGTCGGAAATTACACATTCTGACTCGGAGGAAGAAAGTAGAGAGACGTTCTTTTTACGTCTCTGCGATTTCTTGGAAGGTGTTTTCGATGTTTTTAAAGATTCAACCAGGTTCACGGGTTTAGCCGTAGAACCATGTTTTGTCTTTGCCTGTGGCTTTGTGGTTACGTTGGTAAGTTTAATACTACTTGATGTTTTTCTTGGATTAGATGGTTTCTTTGTAGGTGCTGTTGTTGGTGGTTGTGACTTAACAGGAACGACGGAAGAATCTTTCTTTCCGCATTTGTACTGTCATGTGCATGACGTTGTCGTAGACACGTCAGTGAAATCGGCCTGAACAGATACGGTTTTCATCTGTTTTGGAGTCTTGGCTGCGGTGGAGTAACTAGTAGAAAATACAGGGTGTAATGCCCTGTATTTCTTCCGCGCTTCACCGTACGGGATCTTCTTCGTAGTTTTTATTTCCTGCACTTTCTTTTCTTCCAGAAAGGCAACACACTCAATGCTCCATACCGGGTGACTGCCTGTGCAATTAATGCACTTTGCAGGCCCTGCGCATGAGACGCCGGGTTCGTGTGCCTCCTTTCCGCACTTTCCACAGGTATCACGTCCCTTACACGATGTTGTCGTGTGTCCAAACCTCTGACACTTGAAACAGCGCAGAGGATTCAGAATAAAGGTACGGACCGGCAGGTTCAGCCATCCAGCCTTCAGATCCTTTGGTAGTTTAGGACAGTCAAAAGTCACGATGAAGGAACTGGTCTTCTCCAGAACACCATTTACCCTCCTTATGATCTGACTGACCTCAACTATATGGTCAGCCTTCCATTCTGCAACAAGTTCGTCTGTTGCCATTTCCATTATGTCCCTGCAACTTACNTTACCTTCCTCATGATCTGACTGACCTCAACTACATGGTCAGCCTTCCATTCTGCAACAAGTTCGTCTGTTGCCATTCCCATTGTGTCTCTGCAACTTGCGACACCCTTGCTGCGATTAAGTGCAGCATGGAGTTCGCACTTCACAGGGAAACCGCCAAGCATACTACAATCAAGTAGTTTCAATGCTTGCTTGTGTCTCAAGCAACATTGCACCGTTTCTTAACCTTTTAATGGTCTTCAGTGAACCAACGAGACCTTCTAAACCTTTAAAAATATAGAACGGGGACACTTTTTCAAGTGTCCCGTCTATACGGTTTATAATGACAAAAACATTCTTGTAAGGAATGCTCTTTAACTGTTCCTTCTTTTCTGAAGTGGGAGGGCTGTGATCCCTCGGCCGCTTCGAAGATCCTGAGGCGTGGTACTTACCCTGCGGCTCGCCCACTCCGCAAGGCAGGGGAAAACAAGAATCTTTCATTTCGTCCCACGAGTTCGGAGGAAATAAATGTTCGGTGACGTGGAGCCCCCGCATCACGCCACTAAGCCTTGCTCAACTGAGGTGCGGCAGTTGCCCTAGAGGTTGTCCGCTAGTGAGTGTTTGTCCTCAACACCCATTCACCTCATCGGCGCGTAACACACCTTGAGGTTGAGGGTTTTTTTATAGAGGTTTAATCCTTATTCGCGACCCGGTCAACGAAGGCAAGATCTCCGCCCTTCAATACATGCAACATTCCACCATCGCGCCAATGGTGGTCTCTGAAGCATGTCCAAAGCCTACGGTGTCCGAGGACTTGTGGCGCAATACCAGTCCCCAGCTCAGAACCGTGGGTTTGCCAAGCCCATACTCACTCGAAACTGAGCTTCCTGCGGGGGAAAGAAGAAAAAAGAGAAGAAGAAGAAAAAGAAAAAGAAAGAGAAGAAGGGGAAAATGAAAGATACCCTAGCTCTAATAGCGTCGGGATCGAAAGGAACAAGAGGTAACCAAGGGAAGTCAGAATAGATAAAGGAAGAAGCTAGTATGTGTTTCTATAAGTGTAAGCCTGTGTTCTCGAAATGGGGGTCTCTAAAGCTCATAAAATCCGCCATCTAGTACAAAAGGGAAGAGATACAATTTTGACATTAACTGATAGGGTTGAGTTTTAGAATTGTCTTGGTATTAATAACTCATTTTAACAATAATCATGCCTACTTCATTGCTCCACAAAAGGACATATCTATAATTCACAACTAAAGGATTTATGGTACTCATTCACTATCGTGGTTTACCTTGGGAGAGAAAGATTTCATGGAAACAAGAATCGTAGAAAACTGCAATGAGATTTCTTTCTTTCTATTCGTACCATCCGCAGCCGTAAACTCCCATGAAGTTAACACGGAGGATGAAGGTTTTACATTGAAATTTCTCATAATGAAGCTTACTATTGAAGCATCAAACTATTCTATTTCATATTTTACTGCTCTTCAATTGGGAAATATTCTGGAATAAATGGAATGAGAAATCAAAATTGTAAAATAGAAATAAATAATTTAAGGATTTTTTTTCACAACATATCTTTTGACCAGAACTATTATATTAATGCACCATTTTTATGCCATTCATGCTTTAACTCCCAAGTAAGTAGCATGAAGACTACATAATTATTTTTGTATCATCTGAATGTTTCAGTTTATAAAATAAAATTTTCGTTAAATTGTAATCCACTGTTAAGTAAGATTTTTGTTAGATTATGTGGAAACGTTAAATTACAAAAATGGATTGTTAAATATTTTGAAAGGCTAAAAGACCAAAAATATATTCAAAACAAATGGATAAAGTTCTAAATAGTTCTATTCCGTTGTTGGTGCCCTGAAGACATCGGCAAAAGAATAATGATCAATATTACTGATCGAAACCTGAGGACCTCCAGCAATGTATGATTATTAATAACAACATGATGACTAATCTGCAAATAAAGGGAAGTAAGAGTAATATTCGCACGCCGCACACATATCATACATTAATATAAATTTTAGAGGATCATAACTATCAAACAAAACATTGTAACTCGTTCATATTCATACACCAATGAAACAAAATGGAATTTTACAGTAATTTAATACGTAAATTAATTTCGTATGCATTGCTATAGTCATGTAATTGATGAATAATAAATTAATATGATCAGAACCGATTTACACACTGATATATTTTACGAACTCAAATGGAACAATAGAGAAGACTAAAAATACGTTCAATACTGTTAACTTGAAAGACCTACTAAAGTTATGCGGTTCAATTCCCTCGTTTCACCATATTCAAACTAAACTTGACTCTCCTGGTCAACCGACTAGAAAATTATACTTGAAACAAACGCTTAAAATTATCGGCATGGTATTAAAAAATTCATTCTGATAATTCATTTAACGTTCTTATACATAATTATCACCCTCATCTTAGCGTCTTTTGAGATGTTGTATCGACATTATTTCCTGATTATGGTGTATCCTTTTCCATTACTCGATAGTGTAGTCTCTTACACCTTCTAAAACTCCCGTTATGGGCATTTTGTGGCAAATTGTATCACAAAACCTCATCGGCAAGCCAAACATCGTCAGTGTGCAACGGCGGCGGCAGCTGCTGCCGTCAACACCATCACGAAAGGTCACACGCAACCTCCACATATTTTAATGCCGCACGCGCCGGTTCCTATACCTGATTTTAATAATTTATCAATTTGTAAATGAATACAATGGGACATAATTAATCCGCTACGCATTATAATTACCGGACAATCCTTTTATGCGATTTCAAAATTAAATATGCTGGTGTTGCATTGCCGATGGCGCAATATTGATCTCGTGGATACTTTTCATCTTGGGTGAAATTAAAGGACAACTTAAACTAGAGAGTATTTCCAAAGGTACATAATTTCGTGTGGTGTTAATGGAAAGTAAAATTTATCCCTAATACACGGAACATAAGTTATTACCTAATATACGCATAAATTTTACTCACACTTTTAATTAATATGGTTGAAATACATAAAAGTGAATATCCTTCATGCGTTCCTATTTTATTCATCCGATTGTGATGAAACTGTGGCAAGTTGCCGTGCTCACATCTGCGAAGTACAACTATTCTACAGTAGAATAAAGGAAAAAATTTCGTGGCGACCCGTGGTGCGGAGTACAGTGCACTCCCCTTCTTCCTCTGGTAACAATGGTTCACTCACCGATTGATGGAAATACAATTTGCTGTATCGCAAGAAGTTGATTCGCGACCGCCTTTTTTTCAGGATACACCCTTTTCACCTGCCTTTTATTCCACAACAACATCCACTCGCTCCTAAATTCCAATTTCAAAGGTATGACATGAGATTTTTTACGTTTTCGCTAAATGCCCCGAACTAATTAAGATACCATCACATGCTATTTTATCTACCCTAAATTATAACAACGGGTAAACCACATATCAAAAACAGAAACTCCCGTGCGAAGATGGGCAGGGTCGGCTAGTATTAAAGGTAAACAAAATTGCATTATCTGCAAATAAGTAATAGGTCAATATCAAATAGCTGTTTTTAGAAATGCACGCCATGAAAAACTGTATTGAGCTTGTGCATTAACAAATTTATTGGTGAAATATTAAAATGAAAGACACAGCAATATTTTTTAATTTTTATTATTTTAAAGGATATTTACATAAATTTTTATAGTATTATAGAGACATTAAAACGAGTGCCAAAGGTATGTGATCAAAGATTTTTACTATTATATAAGCAGTTACAAGGAATACTATCGTTCTCCATGTAGACAAAGGTCTTCAATGTTTTGCACAATTCAAAATCAAATTTACTGCTGGATCTATGTAGGCTACGGGTAATTCTTGAATTGTACACATTCGTTCCACCCATTATATGATGTGGTATTGAGACAGTTATACCAGTGATAATGTAACATTATAGAATGAACGCAACGAGAGGGTAAAATTCGAATGATGGCGCGATCTCCAATGGAAAATATTTTGAGGATAAAGAAATTGTCAATGCGTACATAAAATACACAAGTCTCTTTTTTAAGAATACTTGTCAAATAAACTATGAATATAGAGTAAATTTATTTTTAAATTCATCAAAAAGAAAAATATTATTTCCATGAGATATGATATATTCGTCTGACATCGCCCATGAAGTTAGAACTTACGAACATATCTATAGTCGGAGCCCGATAGAAAAATCTGCCACTTTATGAAGAACCTAGGTGCTTTATAATGAACCGGACGATAATGAATAAAACATTTATATCATAAAATGGCTGTAGATTTTCAGCCTCTTTATAAAGTGCCTGGCCTCTGTCGTCAGTTAATAAAATGCACTACTGATTTGATATCTGGATGAACATTTTCAACCATTTTATAAAGAGGCTGACTATCAGTCGCCAGATTATCGAAAAGAAAATTTTCGTAGGACCAATAAGATTGATTACATTATCATTGATGATACTTCGATTTGATCCGTGTTCAGAATGTGACTGTTCTCCAGTTATGCTCCCACAAATACGTCTCAGGTAGAGAAGAAGGAAGAATTCTGTTGCCAGTTGAATGAGACTATCAAGAATGTGGGCATAAGGGATATTATATCGTGATTGGAAGTTTTAATGCCAAAGTTGGTTCTAACAAATTATGGTCTAGAAAAAAATATTGGAGCGCGTGGAGTAGGCGAAATAAATGAAAATGGGGAACTCTTCTCCGACTTCTGTGCCAACCATGATCTGGATGTTGATGGCACACTGTTCCCACATAAACAATGCCACAAGGTTACGTGGGTATCGCCAGAGTATATAGAGAACCAGATAGATCACTATTAGCTTGAATGACCGGGACAAACCGCGTCTTAGTAGATGTAACTACCAACGTTTCGACCATAGTGCTGTGGCCTTCTTCAGGGTAATGTCAGAGTCGTACAGACCTAAGTCGCTGTCGTGCTCTGCGAGGTCGAACGTATTACGCGTCGGTTATATAGATTGGGTTGGGGTTGGGCGGCTGCGCCATGATTGGCCGGCCGCGGCGGCCAATCAGCGCGGGGCGGAGCGGAACCGGGTGGGGCGGGTGTGGGGTCACTCTGCGCTTGGAGACCGAGTGAAGCGGAGCGCTCGGATGGAGTTAGTGCCCAACTCCAGGCGCTGCTTAAGATCAAGCCATTGTCAACATTAAGATTGTTAGGTGTTCTGGCAATTTCTATGGCTTCTTTGATCCGTCTGGGCCACCAACGATCCTCCTTAGTAATTATCCGAGTTTCATCAAAGTTAAAGTCATGCCCCGCCTCTATCGCATGGAGGGCTATGGCTGACTTGGTTGTCCTTCCATATTTGAAATGTCTAATGTGTTCTCACATTCTCTCTTCCACAGTTCGTCCGGTTGTCAGTACATCAAACATCAGTAAAGAAGAAAGAAGTGCGTTAAGATCTCTTAAGGAAAGAGATTATGTAGTGATATTGCCAGAGGATAAAGGTAACGCCACAGTAGTTATGAACAGATGTGAATATATCAACAAGGTGGAAGGTGGTGAGTTAGGCTAATTTGTGACGTTTCGATTGATTTGTTTCTCCTATGGACAACTTTACCGTGTTTGCTCAAGGGTGGTTTCATACAAGAACATTTACTCTTGCTGCTGCAGGTGAAAGTCAAAACGGTGTGTTACGCACAAAACCCGAATTCGGTCATTAGACAGCTAAAACATCCAGAATTAGTTTCGGCAGATGAGATTTTGACAGAACTAATTTTGAGCGGTACGGCCAATACTAGTTTTGGACTTTCACCTATTGCCAAAACTACTTTTGAGCATTTTTAAAGACAGAACAAGTATTGAGCATTATCATAAATAATGACGTTTCGTGTATTTTAAGCTGACACAATTTCTGGAGATTAAAAGGTTATTTTCATGCATGATTCATTCACTATAGTGGCTGGTTTCAGCATTTTAGTGCTTCTAATTTTCGAATGGACGCAAAATGTTCATTTCACTCATACATTTTCACGATTTTAACAGTAGACTTTTTATGAACTGAAGTTGATTATTAAAAACACACAATGTTATAAGTCTATAAATTAAAGACTTTCATTATTTTTATCTACATGTATAACAATAGCTGGGCAGAAAAGCGTTAATGGTCAATAAACAAAGTAACTTTTTGTATAATTTTCTAACTTTGAAGTGAATTTCTAAAATCATTAACGCTTTTTTAAACTTCCGTTATCTTCCGTATTCCGTTTTTTATCTTGCGTTAACTAAAGTCCGTTAATTTTTTAAGCATTGTTTCCACAGTCAAAAATTTATCGTATCTCACATCGTCTGAATCGACAACTTGTAATTCCTCAAGGCCATCCGAGGTACCAGTCCTTTCCGGAAATGATGGTAAATGCTCGGACGTCGGATGCTTTTGCCTCGATGTATGTCTAGTGCTCACTACCTCAGTGTGGTCAGCGATTCCCAGTGGGAATCTCCCACGCTGTGTGTCGTAGGGAGGGCCTGAAATTGGAAATCAGCAGTCCTCGAGGAAGCAACAGGTAATGCAAAATCAAGGAAACGAAGTAGTCGACGAAAAAGTCGGTTAATGACCTTAATTTCAAAATCTAAGAATGAACGAAACTAAATATTATAAAGAAAATTATTAAGTTGTCGATCTCGATATGCGTTTATATAGTTTTGTGGGAGGGGACAAAACAAGTTTTGAACGATTCTCTTTTACCAGAACTAGTATCATTTAGTAGTGATCATTTTAAAAACGCAAAAAGCATCAGTCAAAATTAGTTTCCGTCGTTTTTTCATCCAATGGCCGAATTCGGGTTTTGTGCTCAACATATACAAACATTTTTGTACTAAATTATTATTATTATGAATTTGTAGAATTACGATGTTGTTTTTAAACAACAATACTCAAAGTATTTTGATCTAACATATTTTATTTTTTCCTGATTAAAACAAGGTTGATGTCGGAAAAATCCCGAGAAGTGCCGTATCAATATATTCCTAGTATCAATATATTCAGCTAGTATCAATATATTCCAGACGTCAGATTCAAAGAGAAGAATAGGAAATGATTCACCTTGATCAGTTGGCATGGTAAATTTGTAACTGATCTAATCTGAGCAAACTTGGAGAATCAAAAGATCAATAATATACTTGTGGAAAAGGAAATGATAAACCGGAACTAATTCTCTGGGATTATGATTATTTCGGATCAAAAATTAAAGAGGAATATAACAAATATGATGAGTTCAACGTAGAGGAAAATATTATTATTTAATAATAAAAGACAATATTCGCATAGTCTTTACGAAAGATATTAGGACAAAACGGGATATACCGTAAGTTAAATACTAAAAAATAGATTGAAATTGAGAATATAATAATAATAAATTTATTGTCAAAAAACAAACTGCTTATGACCACGTGGAGGGAAAAAAAACTAATTTACTCTCCGGAAGCAAGCAAGGGACCATCCCATCAATTCCGATCAAGGGCCCTAAGGCAGAGACGGATTCAAAAATTTCAGCAAAAGTTCCTAGATAAGATAAAAAGTTAGCTGCGAGTTATAATACTAATAGAATGTCAATATGTTTGTAATGTTAAGCAAAAAATTACATGTACAAGTTATTATCGAACTATAGATTATTTTGATTCCATTATATTGATTATTAATATCATTCCAAATTAGTTATAGGTTTATAAATGTAAATAGATTATAGATTTATTAATACGTGTACGTAAGCTCACTTGACCAGAAATTAGTCACCCCTAGAGAAATCATGAAAAGCATCATTTAATACCGTGTAACTTGATAACCACCTGGATTCGATTAGGAAGTGAGTCCACAAGGTTTTTCAGGTACGTCGTATCCAGTTTAAGCCACTCGCTGAAAGTTTGATCACGCAAATCCACCAAATTGCGTGGATGCTGTTTCAACATGTCCCACAGATTTTCTATGGGGTTCAGATCAGGTGATTTTGCAGGCCAATCGAGATGTAATAGGATGTGGCGCCCTCGCTACAAGCGAAGCGCCCGGATGAGCGCCGGCCGGCAAATGGTGCGCCTCACCCTCCGCCAAGCGCCTTTCACCTAACGGGACCAAATAGGGTACCACTAGGCACAGTGTGCCGATCCCTATAAGGGTGTGTGAGTGTTCATGAAACCAATCACGTATTCTTCCAGTTCGATGAACTTTGCTGTTGTCATCTTGAAAAATAGGGGTACCGACAGCACACTCATCATGAAGATGTTGACTGAATGGCAACACCCGATCATCCAGAATGTTCAAATATATGTGGTCATCTCAGTGAGCGGGTCCAATCAATAAAAAAGAAAAACACACCCCAAAACCCACAGATGAAATGTTTAATTTGTTCTTCGGTGCACTTGACGACGTGATTCATTTAAATAAAAGGAAAAACGTGATTCGTCAGACCACATTACATTCCATCAGTCAGCTACTGTCCACTTTCGGTGACTTCTAGCCCATTGAAGACGCGCAGCTTTATGTCCCTGTGTAAGAAATAGTCTCTTGTGAGGTGACCGAGTACATATGATCGTTGCATACAGTTCCCGTCGCAATGCTCTCTCACTAACAGGTTGGGATGGGCCTTCATTCACTGACTGCAGTAATTCCTGTCGGGTTTGAAAGCGATTTTGATTCACATGCCGTGAAACTCGTCTTCAGTCCCTCTCAGTCAGGATCTGTTTCCGACAACAATTCTGACGTGTTTAATGGCCACGTGTATTACACCACTGCTTGTAGAAACGTTGTGCAGTCCGCTGCGAAAATATATATACTGTAGAATTTAAAATAGCAAAATTTATCAAGTTTGGCAGAAACCTACATTGGTCGACTTGATATGGATGGATTCAGCTTATATTAATCAACCTAAGATAAACAAGCATAATATAAATACTAGTGACCTTCCGAAGTTTTGGTTCCAATATTGGTTTCAGTTTCGGCAAAAAACTAGTTTGTAAAAGTTTTAAAGTAAAAATTTCAAGTTAGTTGAATGAAATGTGAAAACTGGGGAAAAGTTTTAGACGCTACACTGGTGGTTCCGACTTTAGTGGTCTATGTATCAAACATAGTTATAAGCAATTATTTCAGCACTCTAGGTGTTGGGAAGAAACAAAAATGAAATAAATTTAAAACATAAATTATTTATTATTGTTTTAATAATAATTAATGGTGATAATAATTAATAGTAATTTTAATAATAATAATAATAATAATAATAATAAATATTACAGAATATAATGAAGCAATCACTGGGGATACTTTCTCTTAAAATTTCTTTTTACAGTTACGAACCAACTGACGATCTTGAAAATAAATGAATAAGAATATTTTCTGTTCCTCATCGGTACCAAAACTATGAATGTATTAGATTTACTGCGCTTTCAGCAGTATCGTTGACTGCTTTAAGGGGCGACACAATTTGTTTGGTTTTCAAGAACGACTCATGTTCTCCCATATAGAAGAGCATTTTTCGAGAAAACTCACTTCAGTTTTCAAGCGTAGGGAAAAATCTTTATTTATGATAGATATAAAGTCTTCTATATTCTTTTCTGAAAAAAAGAACAGAAGCGAATAAAAATCGTTGTGAGTTACTAAATTCAGAAAATGTTCATATTGATTAATATAATGAATTTCCTTTTTGCAATTTCTTGATATTAACAGTGAAATAAACTGTTGGTTAAAAAAGGGTGTGTCTTCCTAAATGAACGTAAAGTCAAAATGAACGTGATGAATGAATTACAGAAACACTCCATTATTTAAAAATTAACTTACCATTGAAACGAACCGTTGAGGTCCTTATAAGATGGCATAATCGCTTCTCAGTTCCTGATTTTCTCTACTGAAATTTTTCACTATTCTTACTTTCGTTTCTTCATGTACAGAATCATCACACTGTGCCAAGACTACCACTTCCACAAAGTACAATCAGTGCTGATAAATCTTCTGCAGATCTGCTTTCGATATGACATTGTCAACATTTTCATATACTTCAGAGATTTCAGGAAAAAGTCTCGTTGAGGATCTTTTACAGCACAAACACATTGAATCCATGGCCTAATATTATTGTTTTGAAATATTTTGTCTTCGGGGATTAGTTCAAGTTGGGAGCTGAGTGGAGATGTTTTTAGACAATAAAGTGGAATTAGAAAAGAATTTGCACTATTAGAGGGAAAGCTCAGCCAACTCTCGGTAGTCATGTCTTTTCTTCTTTTTTAGCTCAGGTCGATATGAGTCCAGCAATACGTCAATTTCGGCACCGTTCCAGTGAGCCTCTATAATTTCTTTACAGACATTGCTATAGTCCGGTTTTTCAATTTTCTTTAAACCCCTTGAAAAAAGGAATGTCTGGGTTTGTGTTAATTTGGTGAACGTTTGCTTCGTAAACGCTTTTCACGACAAGTTCATAAACGTAATGGCGGCAACCGAAAATTGTCTAATCCCTGCTTAATTTCTACTTCAAAAGCACACAGGCACCATTGATACGACCTGTATTAGAAACCGTTGTATCACAACAGAGGAACTCATCTTTCTCTTCAAGATTTCATTTGGACATAATAGTCGAAACACCTGCTCCTTTCCTCTGGAATTGTCTAATTTAGGAAAAGCTAGAATTTGATCTTTATATCCGAATGAAATCGCAATTGGAAGACGTTCTTCTTTGGCAAATCGAACATCCAAAGGCGAGGACTCTTTGGAATTACTTGTAAACTTTTGTCTACAGAGCTTCTATTCACAGTTAAATACTCACAGAATATTTAACAATAGGTACTGTGAATTGATATAGTTAATCCTACAGAGGATATTAAAACATCTCTCAACGGATCTGGACATTTTTAGCTCGTTTCGCTTGGAGTTACCTGGGATTCGTACATAATATTCTAAATTTGTTTCCTTATTTTTCTACGTCCGTGTTATTAAATTAAATATCACGAAGAAAACCTACAAAAATATACAAAGTTCACAGTATTGTATGTTGATATATACGTAATTACGAATTATTTTAAAAACAAGGCAGAAGGAAAATACACTTCGTTTAAGCTTAAAAACATAGAGCAGAGTTCAGAACTCCTCTGCCTTCGTTTAGGTTATGTACTTGAAAGCAATGTTCTTCACACCCTTTATATAAGTTTGCTTCTATGATTCGGTCACATCAATTATACGTTTAATGGATTAGCCGCCACACGTAAGGCAATTGAACTTGGCGGACACACTAGTCATCTTCGTTGTCAACAGTAAGGCGATTGAAGATTCACATATACTGATTAGCAACCAATTTAAATTGTTTGCCTGCATTTTTCATTCATCATTATTAACCATATTTCGCATTTCATTAGCAATAACCTTTAAGAAGAGTTCTTTGAAATTTCAAATAATTTAATCGATTACTTTTTCAGATTTCCACGCCACAGGCTTTAGAATTAACTTTAATTAATATAGATGAGCCATAGTGGTTGTATACAACGTCGCACGGAAACACTAGATAACAGTCTAGGTAAATAAAGTAGTAATACATTGGATCCTGTAAACTTGTTGAAAATAGAAGGCGCGTTCCTCTCAATTATGCTCTATACAGTTAAGATGATTATAGCTAGAGCTGTGGCCTAGCAACCGGTGACAAACTTTCATGACTCCGCTCGTCCATAACATTTTCACACATTCAGTCTAGCGTTTGAGACGTTCCGTGCAGAGATATCGACAACCAAATAAAAAATTCAAAAAATTGAGAACAATCCTACGAAATGGGATTAAGAGTTAACTGAATGCACCGAGTGATTATTATTTGCAATTTATTATATTTGTAGTACAATTGCATTTGGCAATTTAAAGAAATTTCCTTGACAATAAATATTATTCTTGATACTAATAACCTTCAGTTTTATAGTCGTTCTATAACTCTTCTTTCGAATTATTATAATGTTATGCACTGAGGGATCCTTTACATGCACCAAAATGAAGATATGTATTGATATAAAGTTTCCAAACGACACACTTTTCTAAGTTGTAGAAATTTGCCGCAATGTTGTTTGATTTTCAAATCGTAAAAGTATATAATACCGTTAGACAAATTGAAGGACTCGTGCATGATATGATGTAGATACTACTCTAAATACCAAATATGAATGAAATTGACTCATCCATATAGTCAAAATGTACTGACGGAATTATAAAAATGCTTTCCCCATACCAAGGACTACCAAAAATTCCGTCAAAATCTCATGATCCAGAATTTTAACGATTACAAAACTCGTTGAAAATCGAGCTCGTCACGGAGTGACAAATGTTTACTTAGTCCAAAGCAACAGTTATCACACAACTGTGGAATACATAACATCGTTCGAAAGTATTTCACGAACGTCATATCATTTGTTTTTTCACGAAGATTTTGAAGCATCTTGGTAACACGTTTTACCCTGACCTTTCATATAAGAAAACAAATTATGAGTAAATTGTGACAAGAACAGTGAATCAAACCAGAGCAAGTTAACAAAGATCGAAGATA
>NNCF01126410.1:394963-427698 GCA_002313205.1 Laupala kohalensis | reverse complement strand
TGTGTGTGTGCTAAAAATTGTAAAACATTATACATAGTACATATTATTAGAAAGATTAATTTTTTTTATTTTTAAATTCTATACTCGAAAATAATCATACCTATAATTCTATACCCTTAAGAAAGAATATAAAATATTTATAGTTCTATTTCTTTCTAAAATCAAAACACAGTGCTATAGCCCTTACAGACCTGAAGCAACGGAAAAATTTATTTTTACATTTTTTTATGATGTTGGCTATGTATTTATCCAGATAGAACAAAAATATATTCAAAACAAATAAACTTTTTTAGATTTGACCCCCTTTTTTGCAGATTTCCGCTGGGGTATTAGGACTCCCGTCTGAGAACAGGTGGGGGTCGTATACAACGACCAGGACATAGAGGAACATCCACGCGGAGCCTCCTGAGCAGTGTATTCTGTTCGAAGTCCTGTAATACAGAAGCTATTCTCACAAGATTTCATCATGCTTCAAACTATCGAAATACATTTTCTTAGTGAGCCAACATAATCTCAAATTTCACGTTTCTTTCCTAAATAGTTTTAGCTCTTAGTTGATGAAGAAGTGAGCAAGTCATTCACTCAGTACAACACTTTTCATACAAAAACACTTCGCTCGCTGGGGCATTTACCCGATACTTAGGTGAGCCCCATGGAAGGTGAGCTTGTCCCGAACCCTGGTAAGCTCTCCTTTTGGAGTTCAGTCCAGCATAGTTTCCAGACAAGTCTATTATGGCGAACGCATCCCCCCGGCAACGTTTGCACATTTGCATCGAGGGTTTCATCAACACTATCTCATAAAGATTTTTTTTCCTTAAAACAACGTAGTTTGTTGTTTTGGAATTCTTTTGTTTCTTTTGTTTTGTTGTTAATGAATGTCAATTTTTTTTAGTCTCAATGACTAGTAGAATAGGGTGAGGGTTCTGACTTCCAGAACAATGAAACGTAGGGTTTATATTTCTCCCCCGCAATAAGAAAACAATTAAACATAACGGTAAAGATATGACTCGGAGGTATACCGCCTCCTGTACCCGCTGTTATTAAGGTCTTCTGCTTTTCAAATTATTCTTTATTATTTTTATTTTCGCGCATATATTTCATTATTAAATGTTTTCCTCACAATCCTTTGTCACCGAGTCTCGGGTCCGCCCTGACACCTCCTTGATGCAATGATAATGCATTTTTCTTATTTTGATGTTAATAATTACTGGTACGTGGTAGCTAAATAAGCGATAGCGCTCGAGACATGGGAACAGAGTGGCGTGTCGATTTGTTGCATTCAATGCTAGTAGTACATCATCTCTCACCGACATGTACTGAGTTGTTACTTCTTTCGTACACACAACATACGCTTTTCCAACACTATATTTTAAGTACAGTCGAACTTGGACAATTTAACATAAATGACCTGTGAAAAATTCGAATTATCCAAATATTCTAATTACATCTGCTTACTTAATTAGACATAAACTACATTATTCCATTTTAAAATTTGTTTCATTCTCCAAATAATACGTTACAAAAATTCTAACTTCATCTAATAGCAAAATCAATGTTATCAAACAACAATTGTAAAATTTGAAAAGTATTGTTCAGTTTGCGTTTCTCACAAAACCATTAGAAGACTTCCTACTACAATATACAAAAAACTGACGCACTGTCGCGTACTATACAAAAGTCATTTTTAAAAGATCGTGTAATAAATCAGAGGCTTTTCGCCGATGAGAGTGAGAATTTCAAGTTCAGCTGCTCGCAATAGCCGTGATTCTTCCAAGGCTGTTCCTATTAGTAGATCACGCTGTTTTAGCTGATCTTCATGAACATGTTAAAAGTTCGAAATATCAAAAAAATTGAATAATCAATTTTTTTACATTTTTAAAATGGGAAATTCTAAGATACAAAAGAAATGTTCGAATTAAAAAGGATTTCGAATTCAGAAAGTTTGTATTAGTCAAGTGCGACTTTTCAGAATACGCCATTCACGATCATTCCAAATGGAGTGGCGCGGCGTGGAGTGGCGTCGAGCGAACAGTAAACTTGAAATTTAGGTGTCCATTCTCGGTCGCTCAATTCTGCCAAATGGCGTGAAGACCCTCGTAGAAACTTTCAAACGAAAGTTTTTAATTACTTGTAAGTACGATGATAGTTATAGAATTACTTGTAATAGTGTATTTTCTTTAACTCAGAGTTTAGTGTATTTAAGCGAAATGGAAGAAGAGTTTCTCCTGATATCAACAGCTGTTTATTTGTACTACAATAAAAGCAGAAAACCCAAAAAAGTGAGTGGAAGAGTGACTCTTAAACAAGAGAAGACATATCCATCTTAATTTGTTTGATGAAATCAGGCTGTAACAATTAGATTGGAGAAATTATTCGCGTATGGACGAAGATGAATTTTTCCATTTACCTCGTTTGGTAGAGCCGCTAATTAGCCAGAAACCAAAAAAAAAGAAAAGAAGGTACTAACATGAGGAATTACATTAATTCCTATGAGAGACGCTTGCCGCAACTCGATGCTTTTTGGCTACTGGGATGAATAACGAAAAGCTACGTTCTCACCACTTCTTGACCACAACGTTTAGGGGTCATTATCCCAGAAACTTCTCTTGAAGTCCTGTTATTTTAATCCTGTTATTTGTAATCCTGTTGGTTTAAACTGTTATTTTAAGGTAAGTTGACATGATAATTTCAATTTAAAAAATTAAAAATTATTACACTAATATTATAGAGGCAATATTAATATTATTCAGAAGTAATGGTAAGCTCATTACGTATCTAATATTTGAGGAAAAATTCATTACAATCATATTTAAAGACATTATAGGTAACGTAAAAAAAGTTTCTGTTTTTAAGAGAGCAATTCTCTGTGCGTGTTTTTGGATACACTGTCTGTACGATATTACTTGTTAAGCCCTGATAAATAAAATTGTTTTACAATTTTAAAGGTAAATATATTACAGGAATAGGTAAAACTTGTAACAATTGTAGAGTAATGTTGTAGGACAGAATATTCCATTTATTATCCCAGTGAAGAAGCGAAAATCAGAACGAAGTCAACATAAAAAATGAACTCTTACAATTAATTATATTTTATACTTAAAAATACAACTGAATATCAAGCAAGTTCTCAAATAATCCTTAGCATATCAAACCATATGCTCATTATTGGTGGTCATAGCATCACAGTATGCGGCCATAATCGTGTCGGAACCAGTTGCTTCGGAATTTGATGGCGGAACAGGTTTGTGGCCTAGCAGGATTTTATGAGTCGATGGATTTGAGAATATAACATACTCAGTCAAAACATGGGAATTTATATTCAGACCGCATTTCACTCTGGAAAATAACGTCACAAATAAGTTTCTGTCGAATAGGCACCATCATTGGAGGCATGTAACGCAATTTTTTCGTAATATTCACCTCGAACGGACTAATTNGGCGGGGGGGGGGGTTGGTCTATACGTTCGGCATTATTTTCTAAAACGATCGGATTTATACGGGACCTTTTCCAGGTGCTCCGAGATGTACTAATTTTTGGGACTTGTACTGCAACTAACGAAGCCCGAGTCACTGTTCATTTATCAACCTCATCCTGAAATCATACATAATTAAATTTGTATCATACAATGCGATTACACTTCATAATTTATTTTAGACTCCTGGAACGAAATAGCAAAGGAGTTTGAGAGCAAGTGGAATGTTCCTAACTGCCTCGGGGCCGTGGACGGAAAATATATAAGAATCACCCCTCCACAAGGGGTGGTTCTTCCTTTTGGAATTATAAGCATTTTCGCAGTATTGTGTTGATAGGCATGCGCAAATTGTTAGTTACGAGTTCATTTGGTGTGAAATTGGTACAGAGGGCAAAATCAACTCAGTATCAACTTAGATTTACTTACGCTCACTTGCTACGTACTTCATAATTTCCTTCGCAATAATTGTGCATCGTATATATTAGATGATGAGTTACAAGAAAGTATTTTCGAAAGAACTTTGACATCTTAGGAAGTTACAAACCGAAACGTTATCACTGATGCAAAGTTGGTGAGGTAAAGTACAGAAGTTAAACGACGAGAGAACTGTCCATTGGCAAAATGAACAAGTCAGATTGGAATGAAAACTAATTCCAGATGACATTTATATGTTGTTTTAATATTTTTATATTATATAATATATCTTTGGCACGTTAATGACGAAGAGTGTAAAAATCTGGAGACGAATTTATTTAAATGTGCGTAGAAGAAATATTAAAAATATGCAGTAAAATATACAAGTTTCACTTTTATTTTTACCTCATCATAACCAAATGGCATTTCATCAATAATGGAGGTAACTGATCTGGAAGGTCTGGTATGTTCCTCATGTTCCAGTAAGAATAAAGCGAGCCCTACACTTTCCGGCATGTCTATCAGTTACGTCGGAATAGTCAACCGGAAGACCGTTGAACTGAAAGACCCATACACGTTCCGGTAGACTTGTCAGATATGCCGGAACACGATTAACCCCATATACAGGTCGACAAGCATCTCATATATGTGATCATGATCCCCAGAGATGAAGATACGAGCGCGATTCTCGGTTAAATAGCGGTATTAGAAGTCATTAAATACTAAGGAAAAAACCTGAAGTGCAGTGTAAAGAGTCGTTGTTGAGAAGACACGCATATTCACGCGTCAATTTGCTGAATGAATTGAAGGTGATTTCAAAAGATTGGAACACGTATCTAAGAATGGACGAGAAAATGTTTTTACAACTGTTGTCATTGGTTTACAATTAATTGAAAGAACAGAAACACTGTGATAAATGCGATCTCTCCTCATGAACGTATGACACCCACGTTGAGCGTTCTAGCAACTGGAAGAAGTTTTGAAAACCAAAAGTTTTCTGCGATCATATCACCCCATGCACTCGGCAAATTATTCTTGAAATCTTCGAAGCAATTTATTTTGAAGCTTCTACTATTTGAAGGTAAGAAATACACATGTACAGTAGACAATATTAGTTCATGGTTTATTGATAATAGACAATAATACCTTTACAAGTAAATCATTCACAAAGTAGATAACAATTAAGTATTATTAATCTTAAGTACATAACTAAAATTCTTGCATACATAATTTTATGGAAAGATTGTTCCTTCTAAAAAATGTACAGTATTTTGCAGTATATAAATGACACTGAAATTAGAAAAAATATGAGTAACAATTCATGAAGTTTTGATATTTTGTAACGAAACGTAGAAAGTAGTATTCACGATTATTAATTCTCCCCAAATTCTAATAAGCCATCCACTCCTAAATACCACTCTTAAAGTTCACACTCGCTTTTTTGCCGTTTTGTCGCGAATTTGTAAGACTTTTGAGAAAGTACTCTTTAAATAATTTCAGATAATGTTTAAACACACTGCAATAGTTATAACCATATTACATCAATTGCAGGCAGCAATAAACAAATATAAAAAATGGTTATTGGTGGGTTTTTTTCAGTATTCGTACTGAATATTTGATCCTAATAAAAACGAAATTTCTACGAACTTTCTCAAATCAGATTTCGTGAAACAAAATTGTGGCGATTATTACAGTTAGAATAATTTTTTAGAAAATATATAATTGCCAATTATCATCTTAAGCAAAAATCATAGTTCCCACTATCTTGGAACGTAGTAGACTTCGGAGTCACAGTACGTAGAAACGTTGCGAAATTACTACAGCAAATTTTTTTAACAATATATTTCTTTTTGTAAATTTATAGCGTCTAAAAAACCATTACCTTCAATAAACATACAATGTACAAAAAAAAAATTCTTAAAATTATTATTTTACCAATAGTACACATCGCTTAAAGAACAAGTCTGGAATAATACGAGAGTGAATAACACTTTTTTTAACAAAATGTACAAAACAATTTTTTTCAAAGACAAGGAATTAATATAATACCTGTTAAAATATTCGAATATCTATTCAAAATTGTCGCGAGCAAAAAAAATTGTAGTCTCGTTTATAATCATTTACGTATTGTTTTATATTTTAGTTTCCGTAAACTAAAGGAGATTGTAGAAACATAGCCAAAAGCTTTGAGCAGCATTGGAGTTTCCTCACTGCCTTGGGGCACTAGACCGGAAGCACGTGACCAGAATATTGTGAATCAGAATATTTCAATTATAAAGGTCAACACAGTATGGTATTACTTGCTATAGTTGAAGGAATTATACGTTTATAATGTCCAATTTTTAAACAAATGGTAGAATTTCGGATGGTGGGGTCTACAAAACACTTCATTTTTGAGAAACTACAAGGAGGTTTATTAAACATTCCCCCAGAAGAAAAACGTCCAGAAATTTTCCCTAAGTGTTTGTAGCGAATGTCGCATTCCCTTTGCGAATAGATTTGATGAAGCCATTAGATTGGCTGATCAAACGTCTATCGAGAGGAAGTTATACAACTACCGTGTTTCACGAGCTAGGCATATAGTCGAAAATGCATTCGGGATTTTGAACACCCGTTTCAGAATATTTCATACAAAAATCAATTTTGAGTCAAACAAAACTGAATCAATTGTAATAGATATTGTGTTTTACATAATTGTTAGATAACTTTTCTTACTCGTATGCTCCTCCAGAATGCTTTGATAGTGGTTATAATTTTGGTTAAACCACGGAAACATATATGGATTACAACGGAGGACCCATGGAAACAACTTTATAGCTGCAAAATATGTTCGGAAGGGTTTTATGAAATATTTTTCTAATGACAATGCCATTCCTTATCAACTGAACATCATACATTGAAAATTTAAAATGTACATTTCCAATTAGCGTAGGTATTGCGTTAATAAGTACGTAGGTATGATAAAGAAGGTTTACTGTTTCCAAGAGTGGATGTGTTCTTTCAATCTTACCTGGAATGTTCTTTCTATTTGTACCCTTCGACCATACTGTAGTATTTGTGGTCATTTAATGATAACTTTTTTTTTTGTACTATAAAAAAGGTTTGAGAAAAAAAGCGGATTATAGTCGTAACACGTAGTATTAATTAGGTAATACATAGTAACTCGGCAGCATTTTAATGATTATTGGAAATAAAAGAGTGTTCTCTAAAATATGAATAAATGATTTCCTCTCTTTTTGGAATTTTATTGTTACGCTATATTATGCTTACCTTATCGTTTTCACTGATTTGTTCGTCCGTTGGCACGTTGTTACGGGATTTCCGATGGTTTTCATGATCATCTAAGAAATTTAGTTGATCATAGTACCACAGTTTTGGCACATAAACATCATTGGTAGAAGATCTAATTTTCATTGACTCTCTAACATTCTTTAATTCCTTCCGGTAGCTACTCAAGTTATTTATTCTTTTTATTACTGTCGCTTTTGTACCCGTGACTCTATTTCCTTCTATATATTTATCAAACGAACGTATTCCGCCTCTTTTATCACCCTATCGTGTCCGAGGTACACTAAATAATCAATTACAGAGACTTCAAAATTTTGATTCAGAAGCGTGTCAAATAGAAGGAACGATGCTTCCGTGGGAACTCTTGTATAATAAAAGCTCCTTGGATCGAAAAGTCAAAATATTTTCGGATTTACTTACTCAGCACATAAACAAGTATCTGCCATTGAAAATTGCTCGCGTAACTCGTCCCCCAGCTCCGTGGATAACTAACGAAATACGAAATTTAATGGAGGAAAGAAATGTAGCTCATAACATCTTCCGACGTACAAAGTGTGACAGTCATAGAACAATTCATAAAAAGTTAAGAAATTTAGTCACTAGCAAAATTAAAAGTGCTAAAACTAATTATCAGTTTCTCGGAGCAAATCGCGATAGTAAAACCAGCGGAAAACTCTTCGAAATCTTGGTGTTGGGAAATCTCAACCCACATCACATGTTAATATTCCACTAAACGATCTTAACCAATACTTTGTGAATTCTGCTCCGGATCTTAGTGATATAGTAAAATCTAATACTCTCGAATCAATAATAGTCCCTGAAAGACAACATACTGATCTTCTCTTGGGTGAAGTCTGGCACAATACTTAACATAATTAAAAGTCTCAAAGCTAACGCTTATAAATTTGACTGCATAAATGCTAGGCTCTTAAAACTTTGTGCTCACATAGCAATTCCAGCCTTTTCTCTCTGTAGAGTATCCTACCCAACTGCATGGAAAACGGCTCTCCTTCACCCATTGTAAAAGAAAATCCTCATCAAACCTCTCCAAGCGATTATCGACCTATTAGTATACTTCCAAAAGTGCTTGAGAAATCGACTCGAAGTCAAATAGAAAGTTATTTAATAAAAAATAGCATTTAGACTATAATCAGTCAGGTTTTCGAACTGGTAAAGACACAGGAACGGCTCTACTGACAGTCACTGAAGATATTAGGACCGCGGTGAAGTAACCATATTAGTACTCCTTGACTTTAGTATTTGCGTTTAGATAGAGCATTTGATTCCATCGACTTGGAATTCTTTTAACTAAATTTAAAAATATAGGTTTTGCTAATCTAACATTAAAGTGGTTCGTTATTATTTAACTGGCCGCGAACAACTCATCCAATCTGGCAAAGATAAATCAAACGCTCTAAAAACACAGAACTGTTGCTCAAGGGACAGTTTTAGGACCTCTAGCATTTCTCATTTATGTAAACGATATAGGAAAATCTTTAAAATATAGTAAATACCATATGTACACTGACGACCTCCAAATTTATCTCAGCGGACGCACATCGGAATTAAATACTATCGCACAGAAAATAAATCAAAACTTGACATCACTNGCACATCGGAATTAAATACTATCGCACAGAAAATAAATCAAAACTTGACATCACTCCACACTTCGTCTTGTTTGTTTCTGAACCCATCAAAATCTCAATGCTTGATGATTGGTTCACAAAATTTACTTAATAGGTTCTCAAAACGTGATCCGCTGGATTTTAACATAAATGATGTGTCACTTCCATGATGCAAATCAAAGCGTAATCTGGGTATTTATGTGGATAATTATTTAAGTTGGAAAACGCAAGTTGATAAAACTTGTCAAAAAGAATTTTTCTCTATGCATACCCTAATGTGTCTTCGTAATTTATTACCCACTTCCCCATAAAAATTTCTGGTAAATTCATTAATAATTCCACACTTTGATTACTGTGATTTTATCTTTTCAGATTTAAGCTCAATGCTGGAACACAAATTACAAGTTACACAAAATGCATGCCTCCTTTTCATATTTGATCTACGCAAATACGACCACTTATCAGAATATTACTTAAAAAATGAAATATTCCCTATTAAATCACGACGTATTCTCCATAACCTCATCATGATATTCAAGATTCTAAATAATAGACACTTAACTCAACTTGTTATAACCTTTCAACATTTAAAACAAAAAAGAACTAGAAATGATGAACTTCTCGTCACAGAACCACGACACAGAACGGCCGTATTCAACAAGTCATTTACAGTAAGTATAATCCGTGAATGGAATAAACTACCACCTGACGTGAGGCATTCGAATAGTATCCATATATTCAAAAGTAAATTAATCTCTTGGTTGCGCCAACATACCCCATAATATGAAATAGTTACCTCGATTCTTTTCCTAATACCTTACTTATTATTTTTCTTATACAATTTCTTCTTGAGGATTATTCACCCGGTTCTTTTTAAGGTTTGATGTGCTATCTAGCATGCCTCATTCCTGGCTTGGTAAGGTAAGCACGGTGCAAACAATACGGCAAGTTACTAAGATAACTGATTTTTGGACCTTGAGAATACGTTTTCTGGGATGCAGATTTAGTTTTTCCAAATTTTCTTGCAGGTTCATATTTATGAGGCCATTTGCTGTAACAACGATTGGTGGAATATCTACAGTTTCGAGTTTATAAATGTCTTTACGTTCTATTAAAAGTGGGATGTATTTTGAAATCTTATCCATTTCTGCTTTGACAATGTTATGATCCCCTGTATGGGTGACATCAATGATTAATGCTTTTCGCTCCCTGACATTATGTAGTATAATATCTGGTCTATTAGCTAGGACTGTTTTATCTGTATGTATTGGTAGTTCATAATATAGTTTAAAATGTTGGTTTTGTATTGTAGGGCTTGCTTGGTATTCATAATAGGGCGTGGTTATTCCAGTTTCTTCTGTTAAAAGTTCGAATTTTGTTGCAACAGAGTGGTGTATTATGGTAGCAGTCAGATTATGCCGGTGCAGATACTGTGTGTTAACTAAATTTGTACATCCAGAGGTAATGTGATATATTGTTTCTGATTATTCTACATTTCTCGTTAACATCTTGCTTTTCAATGTACTTTTTATAGATGTTGGTTGCGATGACTTGATCCTGGATTGCTTGCATGAATCCCTCCGTCTCTCCAAATAGAGCCCCATCTCTGAGTCATTGCACTGATGCATCGCGATTTTCAAGAGAATGGGGAAATCTGCCATGGAAAGGTTTGGTCTTCCACGCTTTCAACCTATCCTTGAATGTGGTGATAGTAGGATAGTTTTCATTGTTACTGAGGTTCATTGGTTCACCTTTGTCACTCGACACTACCGCTTTGTGTAGTGGAGACGTTTCAGATTTTGCATTAAAGTACTTCTGGAGTTCTGTTACTTGACGATTACACAACACTTTCAGGTCCAACAAACCACGGCTACCTGCACTCCTAGGAATGTAAAGGTGTTTAAATGCGGCTTCAGGGTGGTGCATTCTGTATTTTGTGAGAGTTGTACCTGTTTAAATTTTCAAGAACTGTTTGTGGCAAATGAATATGTCTGAACTGAAATGCACCAAGAATTAATTGCTTTAATTT
This sequence comes from Laupala kohalensis, assembly GCA_002313205.1. Classification (NCBI taxonomy): domain Eukaryota; kingdom Metazoa; phylum Arthropoda; class Insecta; order Orthoptera; family Trigonidiidae; genus Laupala; species Laupala kohalensis. The sequence goes on along the minus strand of NNCF01126410.1, from coordinate 416,866 downwards.
TATATTTTGAAATTAATTCTCTCCAGAATTTTGTTGAGGTGTTGAGTTGTTGTATTCTGTGCTTGTTGTTTATTAGTAGACTTTGGTTGAAACTCAGATATTTATAACTATTATGAGAATTCAATGCTTCAATTTCACAGGAATTTGCTTCTACTTTTAATGGGACTGACAATTCTTGAGTTTTACCCCATTTAACATTCAACATAGCACATTTGTCGGATCCAAAATTCATTTGTATATCTTCACTAAATTGTGCAGTGATCTCCAGAAGTCTACTTAGTTCATCTTTGTATTTAGCAAAAAATTTTAAGTCATCCATATTGTAGCTAAACCAAATGGTGTAGTGGTTAACATCACGATAAACATAAACCTTTACCTGAATGAACTGCACTGCTTAGCTGGTTCTAAAAATGTCTAAGTAGGTTCGTGCCCATAATTTAGGAGAACGACACTCAGGGTTCTTTTTATAGGAAAACGCTTTATTTAAATAAGATTGGTTCACCTATTTATTAAACAACATACATACATGCTAAAACTGTTAATGAGGCATGCTCGCTCCCCATCCAAAAATGATCAAAATCCCCATTGACACAAAAACCACAAAAATAAAACAACTTTTCTCACAATTACATAATATACTCAATTGTACTTTAGTTAAATGACTAACATATTATTTATGCCATAAATATTAATTCTCGCCCCTCTTCTTAGCCCTTTCTTAAGTTATTTTAAACAATAATCAAAACAAAAGTCCTGGGCTAGGGCGTAAAAGTCGGCAAAAACGGAGCACTCTTTCTTCTCCGCAGCGCTTTGTGCACAAAAATTTGGATGGTCGCAACCAACGCTTACTACCTTAGTAAAGATGAGCCGATCGGCAAACAGTTGTGGAAGGAGGTCAGCGCCCTTCTCACCCCAGAGTTCATTCATAACCACAGCCTTCGCCCAGGTGTAGTAGCGCGTGCCATCGAAGGAGTTAACGACCCTCGAACCATCCTATCGATCTCAGCAGACAGGTGACGCTATTGAGATGTCTCGTACAAATTTACAAAAGCTCGAGTCTGGCTTCGAATCTACTTGCGACCTAATTATTTCTTATTTGTTGACAAATATTATCACCCACAAATTCTAATAGCTCGAATAATTAGTCGACCAAGTGATTAAACTTGAACATTTAATAATGTTCATGAAATATCGAAGTGGTTGTCACACTACTGACAAAAGTTCAAAGTCGAAAACCTTCAATGAAAATCGACTAAGTGCTCTAAGTGCTAGTTTCAATTTAAAACTCGAAGTCCACTCTAAGTGATCAAAGTCTAAGATGATCAGTGATCCTCGAACGTAACTGTTCGTATCTTTTGTAACCTTCTCCCCTCTCCATCACCCTGACGCTTCCTCACGTGCTTTTTTTTTCAAAGTCACATGATGTTCGATATCCAATTAAACTTGACTTGCAGTTCGCGTGGAGTCGTTCCCATTGGTTATTTTTAAAAAATGCTTTTCTCCGTTCTCAGCCAATCATTATCCTAGTTTTTGAAAAATTTCCAGTATCTCAACGCTTCGTCGTTTTTCCACGCGTCCCCTCAGTGAGTTTAAACGGACACACTTTCCCTTTTTATAGTCATGTGCTATTCGAATTTTGACAGCTTTGAAATCATTTTGCGCCGAACCTTTCTCAAAAGTTTCCCATCCCTCTAGCGTATCAACCCCTCTTAACGCTCGCGCCCACGCGCGCCTCATTTTTATTGCTTTTTCCTGCACGTGCTTTCGTCATTGTTCGTTCGCTCTAAAACGACTCCTTCCTTCTTCCTAGTATTTTTCCGCTGTCCCTTTTTAAACAACTGCGTACCCAGCTCCTTGCCTGTCACTAATATCTGACATCACTTGTCCTAGAAATACTGAGACCCTTTTGTCCCGCCTCTGTACGAATCTCCTACACTACTCGTCATTTTTCTAACACTTTGTCGCTTTGTCTTTTGCTTCTCGCATACGTAAGTGCATAGCAAGCCATCTTCCTTTCATTTTGGCAGATTTATGATCTTTTTGAAGTTCAACCGTCTTCACAACTATCCCTCGCGATTTCTCTTTCCGAAAATATACTTGACTGAAGGTCGTGGTAAAATTCCGTTGCTTATACATCTTTTTATGTATCACTTAACCCAATAATTTTAATAAATAGTAATGAATTAATCATTTCTTACAATATAAAACAAGTGGCTAATGGTAAAAATCGTTTTGTTTTCATGGAAAGGTTAAATCCCAAACCAGATTCATTCAACATCTTCGACAAAGAGTTGAGTGCGAGGCACAACCAAATTACACTGAATGAATCGCCCTGGAAAATGGCATGTCGAATGCGTATTTGGTTTGATCTTGTTGTTTTATTTCCATTCTTCAATTCTAATTGTGTACACCAGCCGTTCATGAGAGTTTTAAATACACTGATACTTTAGGGTGAATTTTGTTTATGACAAGCTTTTTAAAAGCCAAGAATGTGGGACAGAATTGCACGCTTTCTGATAGTCGATCCAATTAACAGTTTTACATTTGTTTCCTTTTTCTTAGCTTGACTCACTACAACCATATCAATTAACAGTTGTTCTTTGTATTTCTGAGCCCCTTTTCTACACCCTTTTTGCTCTTCTGTTAGTATATTTTCGGTCTCTATACGTTGGGTTACTTTCTGCGCGATTATAGATGAAAGTATTTTGTACATTGTATTAAGTCTGTAATTTTTTGGTTTACATGTTTCAGGATTTTTAGGCCTCAGATAGGTGATTGCTTGGCACACAAATCTTGATATTTGATTTGGATTGTCAATAACGTTGTTAATGGAGTTCACTAAAGGAGTACGCAAGGCTGTTAGGTACTTCCACCAAAAATTGTGTATTCCGTCCGGCCCTGATGATTTCCAGTAACGCATTTGTCTGAGAACTTCCTTTACATCCTCTAAAGAAGCAGTAGGTTCTCCCATTTCTTCACTGGGTCTAGATAATTCATTTTCCAACCAAGGGGCCTTGCCGTTGTGCTGTGTGGTGGACGAGACCCCTGGGTGTTCCAGAATTCTTCAATTAACTTTTGTGCCGGTAGTTCATTTTTAGTTGAATCTGTAGATAGATTCTGATAAAACAGTTTCTGATTCAGAGTGAATTTTCTATTTTCTACTTTCCTTTTGTGTGAGATATTGTAACGACGCAGTCGTTTTCCTAGAACGACAATTTCTTGTTTTAAAGTATTGATAAATACATCTAATCTGCTCTCAAAATCTGCCCGCACAAAAACCTTCTGACCTTTAAGAATTCTGTGTACCCTGTCTTTTAAGGCGCTGTTTAGACTGGTCGTCCTTATCTTTCCAAACTGTCACTTTAGACAAATCACTTCTAATAGCTTGATTTTGTTTTCTATTCTCCATCTCAATTTAGGTATTTTGGTTTCAGTTCAACATTCATTATTATTTGGATTGTAATAAACATTTTGTGCCGAAAGGATAGTAAGTGCGGCACAGTATGCATGCAGCTGTAGATCGTCGAGTGCATCAAAGGTTTTTTCTTTCAAAATTTTGTTTGTGTTTAGGAGTTGAAATGATGTTCTATTAGGGTGTATTTTTGGGAGGGGTTGTCTAGAATTTGGATCAGTTCCAGCAAATAAAGTTCTCTCCAAATCGGACTTGATCAAAGATTCTTCTTCTGGGTCCATCTCCTGTTCGTTTCCTGACTGTTCTCCAGTTTGCTTTTGAAGTACAACTTCACTTGCCTCTGGATCAGTTGTTGCCGCTTCGACTGGTGTGTGCGTATATTGTGGATTCTGAAAGTGATTTAGATTGAATTCATCTGTAATCAAGTTCTGGTTTATTGACTAGATTTCTGAGCCTATCACATATGTTTTGTTGGGAAAATTTACTTAAGTCTGGTCTTAATTTCACAAATGTATTGTGTGATTTACTATTTTCTGTTGTCTGATTTACTACTTTCGCTCTATTGCTATTTGGTATACCTGTAGAATATCACAATTGTCCTCATGTTGCCATTTATAGTGGGTCTCTAAAGATGTCATGTTAGGACCTCTAGTCTTTAAAGACTGAGGCAAACTAACTGATGGTAACGTGGCATCTGTGTTCCGATGTTTGTAATGAGTTATTGCAGAAGTCAGTTCGGGATATCCCGTATGAGTCGCTGGTCTCTCCGAAATTCCCATACTGGTGGTCCGCTCGCAGTCATACTCAGCAACAGCTCCAAGTGCGCCCTTGCGCTCCCCAGGCAGCGGCATCTTATCCGAGGCCTTACAACTGTTACTTCTTGTCTCCATCAGAGATGGGTGTGCTTTTTATACCTACAGCCAGGTAATAAATGTAAGGTATTGGAGAAGGTTGTGGACGGGAAGATTTTGTAGGTTGACGGTAGACGCCGAGTTACTTAATCCACCCTTTGTCTGCCGCTGGAAAGGATGGGGTTATGAGAGTAAAAGACGGGAGGGATACGTTTGTGCAGGGTAGGACAGCGGTCAGCTGCTCTGATTAGACGTCTCTTATCACAGGGAGATCCCGTGGTGCTATTCTCCGGGTGATCCCTACACCACACGGGAATTATTATTATTATTATTATTATTATTATTATTATTGATGATGATGTATGTATCTCGTTTCATCCAGCTAACGACGACGAATGACGAGTGCCAGTAAGGCTCAGTTTTTGTGTGAGTTTACTCACTAGACACACCGTGAATTTTACCGAGATTGGAGGAACAGCGTCTAGATAGAATCAAGATTGCTGTATCCGAGTATTACAATTGCGGTAGTTAGCCACAGAGGGTGAACATTTCATACATCACAGCTATTTAAACTGAGACATGGAAATGAAAATCAACATATTTTATCTTGCCCCATTTGGGAATTCAACCCGGGATGACTTGGTGACGAGCTATCACGCTGACACCGTAGCCACTGAGGGGACTTATTATTATTATTTATTCTATTACCATTATTCATATATCATTGTTATTATTATTCATTCACTTGCAAACGGCACATCTATTTTCAACTACCCTTCCTTCTATCTCTTTATTTTTAAAAGTATCTTCTCCCCGTATTACTTGTATTATACCCTCTCCCCTTCAACTTATAATGTTTTTTTTTTCTTGAAACTGAACCGTTATCATTTCATATATTAAATCGAGTATTTGTAAAAGTAATTTATTAATTTATAACGTTAACTTCCCAAATGTAAGGTATTGTCTTATGCAATATCCCGTAATTTGAAATTTATTTTTTATGTAAGATGTAAACCATAGTACAATGTAATCTCTACGCGTTATATTATTCTGTGTAAAATGAAATATATCTTAACTGTATTTATATTTGTATTTTTGTAATGTTTCACTTAATTTTTGTTACGTCGTTATAGAATGTATTCATTTTTTCTGAAGATCTCGTTTCTTGTCAATGTGATTCTTTTTTTACAGGGACTACATTAGTTATATATCAATTTTATCTTATATTATTTTATGAATTATTTGTTATGTTCGGCAATAAGCCGCCATCCTGATTGGGGTTTTTGTTGGTTTTCCCTCAATCGTTCAAGGTTCAATACCGGGATGGTCCTTAGCTTGCTTTCCCAGTAGTCCATGAACCAGGTAGGTCCGACCTTTCAAAAAGTCACGGAGAGTTAATTTTTGGATTTTCTTGTTTATCTGGACGGAGTAATGATAATGCTCAGTTTTCCACCTCCAATCTTTGTCGCTGGCGCCGCCATCTTGGAAAAATGGCAGTGAATTGGCGATAATGATTGAAGATAAATATTATTTAATTTCCAACATTTTTGTATAAATCATTTTTTTCATCAGACTTATAGTTTCTGAAATACAAAGAATTAAAAAATTTGGATTTTCCATAATTTTTTAATTTTCTCTTATTATTTCTTAGTTTTATCGTGAATATTTGGTTTTGTTCGGTGTTTTATTCATTTTTACGTATAATGGGTCTAATGACCTTCAAGAACCAAAATATCAAAACACAAATAAGAATTAGGAAATCATAGAATAGTAGGAATCGAGGAGAGGTGTTCGACATGGAAACACGAATAAATATTGACACAGTGAATTTTATGTATTTTTTATGATTTATTCATTTTAGTATGTCTCTAGAAATAGAGTAGAGGGCGCGTTTTTGATAGTGGTGTCTCCATTAGGCCTAATTCTCTTCACACGGTGTTGACATTAACGTTGAATCTCTTCGATTTTCTAATTTATTGTTTTGGTTGTGTATAATTTGAAATATCAGTGTATATGGATAATGATCTTTAGTCGGGTATTGAAATCTCCAGTGTAATAAGGACTGTTCTCAGTTCAATACTTAATATTTCAGAATGACGTTTGTGTTGCTGATACTTAATAAGATCCATGGGATCCAGTTGATGTTTGACGATGCGTCATGTGATACTGTCATGCGAGAAGGTACAAAATCTTTAATGTTAAAAGCATTTTTACCGATTGCAGAGCATTAGAGCTGGAAACAGCATTAATACAGTTATGTTGTAAACAGAGTTGTGTGGCAGTAGAATTAATCTTTTGCAATGATTCCCATCACTTATCTCTAGTAAAAGAAAATTTATGGTAGTACGACAATTTTTATTTTTGACGGATATCCTACTGACGCCTTGCTACAAGAAATTCATTGAAGCTAATTTGTCAGTAATGCAAGCAATAGAAGACGCAGATACATTAATTCTTATCAAAGTATATAACTCTGTTTTCATAAGCGGAGCAGATATTGAACAATTTGTTTTTCTAACAGATCTGGCAAGGCATCTTACAAATGTTGATTTTCGGAAACCTGGAAAAGGAAAAGTTGAGGAGTAGATATAGTGTTCTACTTGCTAGCAGTATGGAAAGACAGTTACTGAAAATATAATATTTTACATTTATTCAGTGTGTTCGATAGCACATCAACCCTGTTCAACACAGGTAAAATAAAGTTTTTGAATACCATAACAGATTATGAACCACGGCTAATTCATGTTATACACGTTTTCAAGGACAAAAATGCAAATTATGAAGAGATTATAACAACTGGGGAACGGTTTACCGTAGTTTCACAGACAAAAAAAACAGTTCCGCGGATGTTGGGCGTCTCCGTTAAGAACAATTCACCATATCCACATCAAGAGACCATTCAATTTAGCTTCCTAACCTCCTAGAGTGATGCTGCACTATTACATTGTCTAAAAAGCTACCATCAAGTTCAATTATGATACAATATAAAAATATGTTCTAGAATAGGGATGGGAAAAAAGTAAAATTGGACTTTTTCTTATGAGAGCCACAAAGAACCCTGCACTTGCAAATCAATTGAAAACTGTGTTATGTTATTTCAAAAAGGAATATGGTCGAGCATTTGGGTGATGAAAGAGGCTCTGCTAAAGTGCTCAGCAATTTGTTTTTGTAAAGCACAGTAGCACTATCTGACACAAAGGACGAAAATGAAGAAACAAATTGTGATCAGTTTTGCCAATAGAAAGAGATGAAGGTAACACCGAGGATGAAGATAAAGTCGAAATATAGAAGCAGAAAATGAGGCTCTCGAAGATGATTTTCATGATAACATCTATAAATCTGATCCACAAATAATTTCGAAAAGGTGAAAAAATATACTCAATACCATGCGAAGTATATTACGCCAAATGGAGACACCACTATAAAAATGGGGCCTCTACTCTACCACTATGGCCGTGCTGAAATGAATGAATTAATGAATGAATGAATAACCTAGTGTCCCTTGAAGGGCAAAGGACTTCAACAAGAGGGGATGCTTTATTGCGTGGTGAGCAATTCCACGTAAGTGAGGAGTTGACACTACTAATATTAGTTCTTATATATAATGCTTCTCACTTAAATTAACATTATTGATTCTTGTGGTTAACCAAACTAACATATTTTAAAACTTCGTTTTTAATTGTCATTCATAGTCTCTCCAAACTAATCTGCATCTTGCGGCTCTGGACCATTGTGGCCCCACTAGTTGTTTGAAGTAATCTTCTTCGTTTTCTCTTTCCTATGTACGGATTCCACATGGAGGTCCTGTGCGCCCATCTGTCGGGGTGAAGCCTCGCGACGTGTCCCGATTTTATTTCTCCGGCCTGCTGTGCGACGTTCTTGGAAGATGTGATTTCTTGGAGCCTCTTGTTCGAAACTCTGTCTTGTAATGAGATGCCTAGGATTTTTCTCTCCACCTTTCTTTCAGAGATCTCTAGTGAATTTCTTTGTTTGTCCGTTAGAGACCAGGTCTGGCATGCGTAGAGTAGTACAGGAATAATACAAGTATGTAGGGTGTCAATTCTAAGATTTCTATTTAATGATTTGTTTAGAAGTATGAATTTCAGTACCCAGAAGGCCTTCCAGATTTGGGCTATCCGTCTATTTATTTCTTTATCCATTTTATTGGATAGTGTGATGAGTTGACCTAGGTACACATATTCATCTACTTGTTCAAGCTTATTTCCATCAATGTAGATTGGGTCTGCTTGTCTGTTTGACAATATTTTTGATTTGGTAAAGTTCATCGAAAGACTCGCCGTTTTACTGGTTTTGTTTAGCTCAAGAAGCATCTGTTGTAGTTCACTGTGGGAATTAGTTGTTAATACAATGTCATCAGCGAATCTTAGATGAGACAGTTTCTTTCCATTTATTTTTATGCCGTATTTGTTGTTCCAGTTTAGCTTCCTGAAAATGTCCTCCAATACACAAGTGAAAAGTTTAGGTGAGATGCGATCACCTTGTCTGACTCCTCGTTTTAGCTGAAAATCGCGACCTACTTTTTCTGTTTTTACTTTGGTAACATTTTGTTTGTTTAGCTGCTCCAGGATATCGATATATTTTGGTTCTATTCCTTGTTTTTGCAGTGCCTGTAGAACGCTCGAATGTTCGACAGAGTCGAATTCCTTACTGTAGTTCACGAAAGCCATATATAATGGTAAATTGGAGTCGTCGGTCTTTTCAATGATTTGGTTGATCGTTTGTATGTGATCTACAGTACTGAATCCTGATCGGAAGCCTGCTTGTTCACATGGCTGGTTCTCATCTAGTTTCTTCGTCAACCTTTTTGTTAATACCTTCGAGAACAGTTTGTAGAGGTTTGACATTAGGCTTATTGGTCTGTAATTATGTAGGTCAAACTTTGGTCCATTCTTGTGCAGTAGAATAATGGTACTAGCTCTCTATTGTTCTGGAATAATTCCTGTGTCTCAGATTTTGTTGAATATTGTAGTGATAGGTTGCACTACAAGTTCCATGCCAAGTTTTATATGATAATTCCAAATGCCGTCTTCACCGGGAGTCTTACCGTTCGTGAGATCTGTTATTGCGTCGCAAACTTCGCTGGGTATAATCGGAGGAATGAGATTTTGGTTGTAATTCATATTTGTTGTAGGTTGGGTGGAGGACGAATAGATTAATTCATAGATATTTGTTGCTTCGGATAAAATATCTGTCCTCACAGTTGTATACTCGCCCGAAAATTTCTTTGCTCCTGTTAGCCATTGCTTCCCTCTACTAAGAGAATGTTGTGCCATTCTTGTTGACCTGGTATTCTCCAATATTTGCTTTGTTATTGTGCTGCGATGGTTGCGTATATCTTTGCGGATTTCACGCTTTATTTGCTTATCCAGTTCTGCGAATTCTATCCTTGTTCTAGCTGAGTTGAATTTGATGTGTTTTAGAGACTCCCTCCTCTTGATGAGTTCAATGGTCGATTGTTTCAAGTTGAAAGTTGTTTTTGTTGGGACTCGACTTATGCCGCTCTGATTGCTAGCTTTTAAGGTACTTCGCTCCACCAAGTTAGATGACTCCTCTGTTCCCCTATCTGCGTTGAAGTTCACTTGCGGTAGCTCACTCCAGAAATTTGCTTCTATTCAAATTTTCTATTTTTGGTCTTGTCGGTTTCGCTCGGTAACATCTTCTATCGCACTTCATTATTGTGCGCACCATTATGTGGTCGGTTTCAAATTTGAGGTTTTTGACCACCTGAAAGTCCTTTAGAAGTTTGAGCTGATCGGTTAATATATAGTATATTTGATTTCTGGTGTTGCCGTCTGATGAATCCCACGTCCATCTCTCCCGTGGGTTTTTCATGAAGAATGTGTTAGCTATTTTCAGTTTTTGCTCTTGTGCAAATTGTAACAATCTTTGTCCTCTGTCATTGCGTGTTCCGAAGCCATATGATCCGATTGTTTCTTCTTCTCTCCGTGCTCTCCAACCTACTTTGCTATTGAAGTCACCTATGATTAAATTTGTTGATGTTTTTTATTTCTGTAGCGTATTGTCCAATTGTTCGTAGAAGTCCTCTAGTTCTTGTTCGCTACTGACTTGTGTTGGGGCGTATGCTTGGATGATTGATAATCTGGTTCTTTTTGTTTTAATGACTAGCGCCATTATTCTCTCTGATATCCCTGCTACTTCCCGAACCATGTGTTTTATATTATTTTTTATCATGAAACATACTCCTCTCTGGCTGGGTGTTGTCCCTTCGTAGCAGAATAGGTCGCCGTTCGACCGTTCTATTATGGCTTCTCCCATTTGTCTAACTTCGCTAACGTCTAAAATGTCAAATTTGTTTTCTTTTGGAGCACTATTTAATTCCACTTCTCTCTCCAATGTTCTGAGTTTTCTTACGTTTAAAGATACTNTTATTTCCTTATTATTTGTAATTCTTCTGGGTGTGGAATTCTTGGTGATGGGACGCTGTCTGCCAGTTTACCCATTGGTTATTGATCATTTTTCGGTGGCCCACTTTTACTGTATTGCCCTTAGCTCTTTTTTCCTTTGTTCGTTGCCTAAGGTTTGCATGGATTTCGCGTTCTCTTCTGGTCATGTCATCTTCTATGAAGTGGTGTTGGCCCCTTAATTTATTTTTATTCTTCATGATGACAATTTTTTACTCAAATCGGTTGTGTTCCACTCTTACTATACCTTTCTCTGACCTATCTTTGCCTAAGTAACTCGCCCTAATGTTCTCTTCCTTGTGGCCTATCTTCCGTAAAATTTCTTTAACCTTGGTATATAATGTTGTTATCGTAAGATCATATCGTAAATTCCTTACTTTTGATTATAATATTCCTTCTTCTTTCTCTCCTCTGCCTTCTCTCTTCCCCATCTTGAAAGGTCTTGATAACTTCTTCGAGTTGATTTGTTTTTACGTTTGTTGAGTTGGTAGCAGTGATGATTTTATTTTCCAGTGTAGCGCATTTTTCTTCTAATTTTTTGTCCGTGTTTTGGATTGCCTCTTTGAGGTCAGCAATATCTTTTTTCGTTTCTAATGTAAACTCCTCATTCTGTTTCCTCATTTTTTTACGCTCAATAAGGATATAAGAGACAATGTTCTTTATATCTGTCATGCTGGTAAGATTATTTTCAATTACACTTACAATTACAATTCAATTACACTGTCGGTTGGGCTAGGATTGTTTTTCCGAACTACCAGTATTTGTGTTCCACAGGATCTTGAGCGTCTGCCCATCATAGTGAAAGTACGACAATTCAAAATTACCGCCTGGTTGATTTATTCCGAATCTTCGTTTCGTGTCACGTCAACAGATGTCGCTAGTGGTCCAATGGCTGGTCGTGGATTTGTTTCCTTAGTGTGGTACAACTGATTGTTAGTGAACTTCAATTGTTAGACTCTTCGCAGTCTATTACGCCTTTTCGTAGATGATAAACATACTGCTCACTGACGCGATTGTTGTGCTAACACTCATGCTCATGTCAGAGTTACTAATAAGCACAATGTTGCATTCCGAATGTAAAAACTAAGGACTGTACTCACATATACTTCATTTCTCTAGGATGCCACTCCAACCGCCACCGTCAATCCAGTCTCTCCAACTCTAACTCAAATGAGTATATGATAAAAATACATAATTCACAGTGTCAATATTTATTCATATTTGCATGTCGAAGACCTCTCCTATATTCCTACTATACTACGCATTCCTAATTCTTATTCGCATAGCAAGCCATGATCGCAAACGTCAGGGGTAACTGGTTGCAGAGCTCGAAGATCGGAAAGGAAACAAGAGAGTGATTCATTAGAAACATTTATTGGACATAATGGTTACATGAATACAGCTCCAATGTTACAACAGATGCTCGAAGTTTGCACCATCGGATGCCACGCATGTCTGACACCGACGGAGCATTGACACGCTGGAATACACCGGGAGTTTCTTTGATTCCAGCAGCTGCTCAGAGGATTCTTGCGATGCGATCCATTTTAGACTCCACAGGATCGCAACACATAAGAGATTTTATGAATCTCCTCAGAAATAAATTAATGCACTATAAATCCGGAGAGCGGGGAAGCCAGGGAACCGGTTTTCCACGCCCAATCCATCGACGCTGGAATGACCTGTTCAAATGCCTACGAACATCCTGTCCAAAATGAGCAAATGCTCCATTATTTTGGAACCACATACTGCGCCTCACGTTTGCTGGAACATCTTTAAGCAAGCCAGGAAGAATCTGTTCCAGAAAGGTCTGTTTATTCGCAGCGGTCATGCGGGATTTTAAAATATAAGCAGTCGCCGCCCAAACCCGGTCACACATTAACTGTAAAGCTGTATTAACTGTAACTTGTACCGCGTGGTGCCGCACACCGTGGGGGCTTTCTGGTGCCCACAAATTCTCATTGTGGTGATTGAATACGCCATCCCTAGTGAATGTGGCCTCATCAGTGAACAACACCTAAGCTGGGAAATTAACATCTCGGACACTTTGTAGCAGAAACCACTGCGCGAAATGGAAACGTGCAGAATTGTCATCGGGTGAAATAACAGCACCCTTTTGAGATGAAAGGCGTGTAAGGACTCGGCGTTCAAAACATGTTGGACACTGCTACGAGACATTCGTAAGTCCGAGGTAACGGCATGTCTCCATGGCATCCAACACGCGTTGTTCCCTAACGACCGAATGCGTCGATCGTGGCCTCCACTCCCTATCCCGTACTCGCACAATTTTTTATACAGATGTGCAAACAAATTGTAGTGTCGTTGATGTCTGTCTTGGAAGCGTTCTCGATAAATACGTCCAGAGGCTCGTCTATTGCACTCAGCTATTCCACACATTAAGTGCATGTCTGCAAACTCACCGTTCTTATACCGTCCCATGCTCCTCGTATGCTGGCTAGCGTGCGAATGAGGAAATCCTTACGTTCAGCTCCAGTACTCACATGTACAACACCACCTAATGGATACGATGACGCTTGCAGCCATGGGTTGCTATATTGTTGTAATGAGAGTTTAATTCATTAGGTTAAAGTGAGAACTATTAGGAATAATATCAAAAGAAGTATTAAAATGAACCATTCCGCACCCGAGGAGGTAGGGTTTTTTGAAGAAACGAGCTTGAAGGACAAAAGAGGACGGTTGACGCGGTCGAGGGACGACCCGTTCAAAGAGTCGTCTGAATAACATCATAAAAGTGTCCATGAAAGGGGGGATGCGCTACGCAGTAGCTCACGTGGTGCAGAAGATCAAAGACTGAAGAATACAATAACAGAAGGGCAAAATTAACCAGGAATAGTCATGACACAAAACTTAACAAAGGCGAGAGTAAGAACGCTTTAGAAATTCAAAGAGACGGATTTTTTTGTATTTCGAGACAAAATGTATAGCCACGAGCGAAGCCGTAAAAAGGGGAAGTTAGAAGAGACAGAGGATTCCATTAGGGACTGCGAAGATTGACACATCATATGACCGTGGACAAGTTGGTTAGCCGTCGAAGACAACGAGTAATAGGAATGATTGACAGGACGTATAACTAACAAGGCACAAGTGAGCTCGCGTGGAGAAGAAAAGGTCAGGAGTTCTTTAGAATATTTCGAAGTGTCAATAGATGGGGGGAAAAGACCGTTGCACTTGATTAGGACAATAAATAACAAAGGTCGCTGTCCTAAGATACTGGGATCCCGAAAAGGGGTAGAAGCCACGTGATCGTCCCATGGCTACGACGGCAAAGTACACAGTATTGTTTAAGAGGGGATCTTGCGATTCGTCTAGAACCAACATCCGTCACGAGAATGTGACCATACTTGTTCATACATATTTGTTCGTGGTACACACGAGTCTGACCCCTTAGTTCATTAATTAGAACTACTTACCAGACTGTAGTCGCACTACTTTTATATATAATATCGTATCTTTTGGAACATATCGTACCTTTTTGTGTTAAGAGGGACATTCCATTTGAGTCTACCATTTGACATCTCGGAACCAGTGTATGAGCCCGAGAGCACCCTCTACGTCTGTCCCGTGTCGGAGACTACCGACTCAGCGGCCAACCTGCCCGCCCGAGGTGGGCTGGGAGGTTTGGCTACAGGTGACATACCAGTATACTCACTGGTAGACGGGGACATGTCTAGCAGTCGTATCCCTACTGGTATATGCACTAACAGTAGCCGAGCAGCAATCCTGCTCACCGATCGGAAGTAAACGCCAACTCAATGGAATTCTACCCGTGCTGCGGGTGGGTAAGCCACTGCCCGGCAGAGACCAATTTAACTAATCGAAATGACTCCATGTCGAGTAGAAGAAACTACATAATTGGCCTAAAGTAACACGTGACGCGCGGAAGGGCGTGGCGTCCGTCGCCCAATTTTGGAAATTGGTGGGGAACATATTATTTAACAAGACACGCAGAAGCGCTCTAGAGCAGATTGAGATTTTTTATCAAAACAGACTTAGAAATTTTTTGGAAACGCATCACTTCACTTTTGCGTATTATCGTATGGTATCAGACGCAGACCAGCCTTCATCCGAGCATTATTAGATGAGATAGTGATGAGTTCGCAGATTAACGATTCTTGACTTCAGATCATATCTTAGTAGATCAGATCACCTCTGATTCCTTCATTGAGGCAATGGTCACGGTCTTCAACACGTACTTTGATCGCGTAGCCTAAATACTAGCTACAAATTAATATCTCGTTTATAAGTAGGGTGACGAACTTAGCTTCGTGAAAAATTATCACCGGATCACCGAGCCATGAGTGGCTTCACTCTTTGGAAGACTCTCGCAGTGTGTTCGACTAGAGTCTCGGTATTTTATCAATTAACAAAATGGTTAAGCATCGTAATTAGGGCGTCAAGTACTTCGGGTCGACTGGTGGCAACGCTGAATGGTTCTTCGAGGGGCGGCGCTCTGGCCATTGGCCTTCGACATCGTACCAGCAGTAGGGTGGAAAAGGAGAGGCAATGAGACGGTACCTGGGTCATAGATCCCGGAAGGACTCAGCGCGCCCACGAGGTTTTCGATACTGGCAGGTAATCTCTTATTATTTAAGAGCAACGTAACTGAGCATGACTGACTGGGATCAGAAACTGGCGGAAGTGGCGAGTGACTGCTAGAATAAGTAATCGTGTGCTCCGTAATTAAGAACTTTTGGCAGTTTGGGGTGTAATTAACAATTTAGAAACACAATTTAGCTTTGCAAATTGACAATGTGTCCATTAATTCAAGATGAAGCTGGACAGGCTGGGACTAATAATATACCAACGCTTCATTATTAAAAGAGTTAACAGATTCTAAAAGAAACGTGTGATATTTGGTGGAGTGTATGGGAAATTGTGTGCACGAGTAGTTTATTTATAAGAGATGTAAGTAGTTAATTCATTAAAACTAAGTTTATCAAAGCTGTGTGTGTTCTTAACACCTTAAATGTGTGTATTTTATGAAAATAAATGGGCCTGACCCGCCCTTCCTAAATTCATTCAATTAAATAGCCGGAGCAAGTTGGTGAATGCTGAGTGAGCCTGGTAGTTAGTTTACCCGTTACACTATTCTGGGAGCATTACCCACTAGTCTATTCTCTTTCGATTACAAATGGATTACCCAAAGTAGGGCTTTGAGCAATGGAATGAGTGGCTTGACTACTACACTACTTTAGTTTTGATTAATTAAGGGTAGTGTTACCTCGTACTATATACTACGTTCGAATCGCGCGGTCATGGGTGGATGACGAGTACCATATCAATCGTGTTCCGGTAGAAATAGTTTTTCCTGCCGATGTGGAAAGGTTGCGGGACGCGGTGGGCCCAACCGAGCGCAACGAAATGGGACAACGCGATTGGACAACTATGGTGGTAGACTCGGAACTTTGAAATTATTTTAAAATATATCACATATAAATCTACTAAATTTATCGTTATATGTGGTGATTTCAATGTCGATTTTCTGAGTACATCCGACTCTGCACATTCACCAATTAATCGATTCAAGAATCTTATCGACTCCTTCAACCTCATTACTACGATAAACGACAACACTCGCCTCTCCGGTTCATCTTAAACATTGCTAGATCAAATGATCGTCAACAATGGAATCTCGTATTTCTCGGAAGTGTTTATCTCCGGATACAGCGATCACCTTGCTCAAGTATTGACTATTAATAAGCTAAAACCACTGAAAATCTTTTACAAATTTTCAAGAGAGTTAAATGACACAAATCATTCCATATTTATAAATCATTTGCATGAATAAACATGGAAAGATGTTTACAACTATGACAAATTCAATGTATTTATCTCAATATTCCTAAAACATTACAACTCTAGCTTTCCCATAAAAAGCAAGTTCATTAACACAAAGAAATAAAATAGATGGATCACCCAAGGGATAAGAATGTATTCCAAAAACAAACGCCGTTTATATTATCTTTCAAAACTCTATAACCAACCACCCGAATTCCATGATTATTTTCGTAAAAATAAGAATATTCTTAGAATACTAATATAATATCAACAAGTTTGTAATTTAACGCACAAAAATTATTTCACGTGTACAAATTATTATCGAACTGATAATATTTCGATTATTCTGAGTATAGTATTTATAAATCATAAGAATTGAAATAACACCAAATTCATGATGTATTGTTTCAATAGACGCGCCCCTAGACAAAAACCTAAAGACCCTGTAAAAAATCCGTCTCTACCCGAAGGAAAAACGGAGAAAACCGCGGGTCAGGATGGGGCTACAGAATTAATGTATTTAACTGTGTCAATCAAAACTAAATTAATATGCATCATAAGACACACCAAGCAAACAAGAAAATAGAGTTAAATTGTTATAAGTATTTTGAATAAGTTCTACAGCAATGACGTGCTAAAGTATAAGATGAATTTAATTTTTATTAAAATCAATAAATTCTTTTACATTGTAGAAGAACTGGTACAGGAGGTAACCTTTATCCGCGGATTTGAGGAGATTCATATTCATATTATCTTTCATATTTTTGGGGAGGGAATTATATAGAACGATTCCCGAATGATATGGTCCTTTTTGGCAAAGAGTGGTTGACACTCTAGGACGATGAATATTATTCCTATTGTGTTCGTGAACAAGAAAGTTTCGTATGAAGAAAGGGTGGCATTTCAGTAATTCGGTCTTAACAAACACGACCGTCTCATAAATATAACTGCAGGGAAGAGTTAAAATATTTAATTCCTTAAATAAAGGTTTACAAGACTTCCGGGGGTGCGATTTACAAATTATCCGAACTNAGAGTTCCGGGGATGCGATTTACAAATTATCCGAACTATCCTCTTCTCAATTCTGTAAGTTTGAATACTCTTACTGGAATTGTCCCAGAAGATAATGCCGTAACGTAAATGGGAGTAAACTTTTGCAAAATATACGCAACGGGAAATTTGTGGACCAACCACGCTATCTAAGATTCGGAATGCGTAAGACAATTTGCTTAATTGAGAATTAAGATTGTCAACGAGACAATTCCATTTGAGGTTGTCTTTGATATGGAGACCTTGAATATTTAGTGGTTTTCTTTCAATAAGTCATGGTCACGTCACAATTCATGTATGAAGTAGACCGTAAAAATTTGTGTCAATTCATTGATATATTTCAAAAGTTTGTTTACGTTCTTGAAGAATTAAATTTTACGCAGAAAACAATAATTTTTACAACCTAAAAGAAGGTTAAGTTTATTTTACATTCCACAACAATGTTTTGTGTTCGACTTTAAAAGTATTTATTAATTTTTCTTATAATCACTATTTCTGAATTTCTTGAAATACGTTCATCAATAGATCATATATATTTTGTTTCAAAGAAAGAATTACCAAGTAGCATGGAATGAATGTTTCTCGTGAATCGAAATGTTACACGAAAAATAATTGATATTTTCTTCAAAGGCCATCGATATTCAGCAACTGCAATCGAATTAAGATGCGTACAATTAATGTGAGGAAGTGTAAAAGGGTGATGTTTCATTTATTGGAAATTATTATGTCACATCGCATAGCGCCGTGGGAAAACTCCAGTTTTAGATGTATTGACTTTCGGAACACGTATACCAGTAACTGTAAAGTGCATCTGAAGTATACAAATTAGATGCACTGCGTGAGCATAGTGTTTTTCGTTAAAATAACTTTTATTCGTATGTGTCATATGAATGTGACTGATATGCTGAGGTACGTATTTGTATTTTATAATGAAATTTGCTAGATTTTTGCGTGTAGGTCATATATAAAACACTCAATGCATAGAGGAGTAGATATAAGAGAGGGGTTTACTCCTATACTTTCCCTGTTAATCACGAACATAGTTCGTGTAACCCTCTCTCCAGCGCTTCAAGAGTTTATTACCAACATAATTTGAGGTTGAAAAATATTTGTTCGTGCTGTGTTGCTACGACTTATCCTCAGTAATTGTTAAAACAATTAATTTATCTACTTAACTTGTAAAGTAAAATGAATTCGAGAGTGCAGTGAAGTTACCTTAATTGTAAGAACGACTAAGCGAATCATCTTGAGATGTGTTCTTAATATCGAAAGATATTGAACGGTATGTTTGTTTCTTTACCAACTTACTGATATATCTAATTGTATCCTATAAGAAATTATTAGCCATAATTGTCCTATAATACTTGTTCTCATATTATTCTTTAATAGAACTCTACTCATTAACTTTTGTTCTAATTTAGGTTATTTTAGTTAGGCGTCAGTGGATGAAAGCCACGGGGAAGATGGAGATCCTGGGAGATAGCAAAAAGAATCAGAATTTGTTGTGATCGTTTTAATGATATACATTTCACGAGAATCAATTCTCATATGTTAGCTGGAAATGAAAATAAGAGGAAGGAAATCAAACCAAATCAATGTCCAAATTTTAAAAAAATAATAAGATTCAAATATTAAAATATCTTAAGTCCTTGAGGTTGACAAAAAAAAATTTATAGTCAGAAATTAAATATTTTCACAATTGTAAGTCATATCCTATATTAACTTATTTCTTAGTGTTACTTCTATATTTTATTCTTTACCAACGGCACAGCCAATATAAAATGATTATAAAATATAAGATATACACCTTATCAAGAAATACACCTTATCAAGAAAAAATTGTAATTATATGTTTTGAAGAAAATGTTTTTGAAATTTGTGTCAATTACATTCGAATAGTATATCAAAATGAATTTTAAAGATTAACTTGTAAAACACCATTTGATATCAAAATAATTGAAATTGATGAATTTTTTTTAGTACAATGAGTTTAATTTATTTCATTTTTATAATTTTCTTAATGTTTATTATTTTTCATTAATTTAATATGTTTGGACATTGTAAAAACTCCAAATATGGAGATGTTTGATGAAAATATCGCGTAGCACTCACTTTATATTTTCTTGTATCGTTACTAATTCTGTATTGCTCTCTGTGAAACTGTAATGAAGATAATTGTAAAATTTTATTACTTTAGCATTAATCATGAATCTAGTCTATGCTTTTGTGCTTAATTAAATTACACTATCGTATATTAAACGTATCACATTAACAAAAGTTGGCTCCGCTCATTCTTGAGAAGAGTACACCTTCTTGGAGAAAGAATTTCAGAAAATTGGAGTAAAGATGTTTTTCGGAAGCGGGGGCAGCAACAAATTTCGTTCTTGCGTAACCTATCAGAAACTAATTATTCCACAAACAATATTTTGACATGACTATTGGTTCCCGAGATATAGATGTGGATACTCCAGCTTAAGACCTAAGCTGCAGTATCCGACGTTTCACGGAAACGTGATCAGCAACAAATTTCCTTCTTGCGTAACATACCAGCAACAAATTATTCCGGAAACATCATTTCGATATCTCTATTGGTTCTGGAGATATAGATGTGGGTACTCCAACTTCAATATGTGGATACTCCAGTTCAATAAAGTGGATACTCCAGTTCAATAGACATTCCGGTGGGAGCGCCTCTTACAGTCTCGCGATGGGGTGCGTGCTGCCAGTGTAGAATTTAATCTTATTCCGATTTCCTAATTGCAAATAAGGGTTTAAATCCTAATAATAAATAGTTGAATAACTCAAACTAATTATGTTGTTGCTAACAAGATAACATACAAGGTGAGGACGCTCCGTAAAGAGACTCAGAAAAGGTATTTGCAAGTGAGTAACGCATACGAAACTTACAAAGGAAGGAAAAGCAACTAAAACTGAGTTAGTGCACGACATTTCATGAAAATCGGTCCATCAGGAGCAAAAATATAAAAAAGTGTGTTCTATATTAAACACAGTGCATGGTTACGTGTGAGTACATGTGTTTACACGCCCGTATTTAAAGGAAAGAGAGAATTCAGCAATTAAATAGATGTTTTGAAGAATGAAGAGTAGGCTGTCCCGCCCATGTACAAGAAAAGAAAGTTTTCGAGCTACACTATCGCAAGAGGTATCAAAATTTGCGTAATCTTACACAGATTACGAAAAAGGTAAAAAACTAGAATTGCGTGCCATCTTGAGGGCTCTACCGCACTTTGAAATTTTGTAAATTTTACCATTTTACAGACCTAAACCGTATGCCTAAAATAATATAAAAATCAAGTTTAAATATTTTATTTATAAAATAAATGAAACAAAGCACAAAGTAACAAAATAGAGCATATAATCAATGAAAAAAACTTAAAATTTAAACTTATTTTTGTGTCCAAAATTTTGCATTTCTGCTCGAGGTTGCAACCTGGTTNAACAAAATAGAGCATATAATCAATGAAAAAAACTTAAAATTTAAACTTATTTTTGTGTCCAAAATTTGGCATTTCTGCTCGAGGTTGCAACCTGGTTGTAATAAAGCCATCTCTAGAAGTAGCGTCAGTTACACTTTGTGAGGCCTCTGTTACCAGTTTAACACATCTTTCGACAGATTGTGTGACAAGGAAAGACAACAGTTTCCAAACTCTTATCTTTTGCCATGATTTGAATGTCCTCATTAGAAATATGTCGAAGAACCGGTGGTGCTGTAACCTGACACTCGTGCCACACAATAATTTCGGTGTAATCTCTAGCAGAGAAGTTAATTTTTGGTGGTTTAAATGTCCTGCGTTTAGTGCTACTTTCAGCTTCTCTAGCTTTTATTATTCTTCGCAATGCCAGCTCCCGAATGTGGTCTCTATCATCAAACAACAAGTAGGTTTTCTGGGTGCGCAAAAAAAGCATTTCTTTCGACAACAGAATCGACAACAGATCTCAGATTTTCGGGTAAAAATCGGGAGAACATCATCAGTTGAAAAATATGATTGGCTCCATCCTTAAAAGACGTCTTTTGCTTGTTTAGGAACCAAATCGAAGCGTATACTTTAACCACGTATTTGACAAGCAATTGCAAGTTCATGGATTAAGAGTACTTACGTAAAGTCTGAGTATATGATTAGCAGAAGTAAGCCATCTCGAGTGCGCCATTTTTTCAGGTTGACAGTTTGCGAGCTCAGGAGTACAGGAACCAGTTGATACAGCTTGATATATCTCATAAAGATACTTTTGATCCGTACTTAGTTCACCGAGCAAATTTTTCGGCAAGTCTGGCAAATTACCGGCCATCGCACAAAAAGACACCACGGTTTTATTTTCGCAACCTGCT
>NNCF01126410.1:376226-392106 GCA_002313205.1 Laupala kohalensis | reverse complement strand
TGTTTGATTTCTATTGGTGTTGTGTCTTTTGGGGGAAGTCCGATAAGTGGTAAGAGTAATAATGTTTAGTTGTGTCGTGCGGGAGAATGTAAAGTGTATTTTACAGCAGTAATAAATGTTTTGTCATATGTTCGAACACCAGATTGTTGTGTTGTCCTTGTAAGTGGCTCCCAGAGAAATTGAGTACTCAGAACCCTGTTAATTATAAGTAATAAATAAGTGATTATAAGTCATAAAGTCACAATATATATATTCAACTGCAAATAAAACATGCTCATTTTGTATGTATACATTATATGTTATCTCGGAAACTAATGATGGTAAATGAGAATATTAATGCTGTCGGATCTATCAATTTAAAGTAGAGTGATATTGATGGTAACTTGAAAAAAATCAGTGTAATCGAGGAACGCCCCTCTATATCAATGGATGGTGAGTCTTCCGGGTTCTCGGTCGATCCGTCGTAGATGATGCTGTGATTTTCTTCCCTCTCCTTTGTAGCCCGTCTCTTTCCTTTTCGTATTTCAGACCTCTCCAACATCTAATCTGCTCCTTCATCGTCTTAGTCTTATCCACAAATGAATTGAGCAAGTCTTGTGTAACATAATGGAGAGAAAGGAAGGTTTCTGTTAAGTGCGCGATGAGAATGCGCCAGTACCTCTTACAAGAAGCAGCTGAGGTGACGGAGACAACGCGCTAGGATGCATGAACGATAAGGTGTGTGTTACTAATTGCATTCCTGTTCGCTAATGCAGCGCGCACATAGCTGAAGAGCGAGCACCGTTAAGTCCTGACCTCGGTCTCTACTAGAGCTTCCTCTCCACAATTCCATTGCCACTTCTTGTACTCAAGTGGGGTTGTAATTAACTATTACCTGATTCGTCTTCTCCCGGGTTCATGGCTATAACTGAGGCAACACGTCTCAGTACGAAAAATGCCTGCCTTTGCCGAAGATTCACCACTTTTGTCTTGGCGCACACACCACCTTCACCCTACTTTGCTATTGATCGAATCAAGTTATGTGATCAAGCATTAAAAATTGCGCTTGTTTTTCTGTTGAATAAACATTCAGCGACATAGAAGAAGTCAGTCAGTATTTGCTGAGATAGTGTTTTTACTCATGATGGAGCTCCATGCCATGAAGGTAGGTCAGTAAACAATTTCCTGGCAGAAAGGGGATAGGAAACCTTCCTTGGTCTTGGCATTCATCCTATGGAGAATAGGACAAAAGAGGTTGTGGAAAACTACAATTAGACTAGGGTAGACATCATCACTAAGTTCATACGAATATAGTACCATGATTCCAAAATCAGGCAAGTGGAGAAAAATTGATTAGAAATATGCCAAATTGGGTTGATTGTTTAATTAAATCTAAAGGAATATTAACCAAATAATTATGTACCATACAGTTCAAACATATGAACATTTAGTACATTTTTAAATAAGTGCATTGTTTATTACATAACAGAAAAATTTCTAATAATTTTCACACTTAATGAACAAAAATATGAAAAAACTAAAATACAAAACTATTCACAAATATATACCAAATAAAAGAGCATGTACATACATGAGATTAAGAAAATTTAAAGAAGAAATTGNAAAAATTTCTAATAATTTTCACACTTAATGAACAAAAATATGAAAAAACTAAAATACAAAACTATTCACAAATATATACCAAATAAAAGAGCATGTACATACCTGAGATTAAGAAAATTTAAAGAAGAAATNAAGAGCATGTACATACATGAGATTAAGAAAATTTAAAGAAGAAATTGTGTGTTTTTATCCCTTCCCCAAACAATGTTTTTTTACTTGGTTTTGAAAACTTTGGGTACTCATCATATTCATGTATGTCCTCCTGGCTGAGTCATTTTGTGAAATTGCAATTTGCCAATTATAACAAACAAATTTTGAATTACTGTATTACTCAAGCTTTCATGACAGCTTAGTTTATACTTTGCAATCACTGTGGTAGCNCGTGACAGCTTAGTTTATACTTTGCAATCACTGTGGTAGCTTTGTAATGTGTAATATTACTGGCAAGGGGCAGAGGTTGCTGGTTCCAATGGTCTAGGGTGGAGGGGAAGTGTAAGGATGTCACTTGTTTGCAAGATAAACTGTAAGTGCTGTTGCATGGGCACAGAGGTTCAGGGGTCTGTGGTCCAGCATTCAAGCATAACAGGCCCAAGAACCCATATAAAATATAAGAAATTCTCTTGTCAGATCATCAGAACAAGTTGTGCCATGTTTAAACTGTTGCAATTATAATTAAATAATAAGATATATTGATAGACATAACAAAATAATATAACCTCTAGATAAAAGTTTCTCAATATTTCTGCTGAAGCATGGTTCCATTGACCCATGTAGATCATCCATCCCTGTTTCACCAGTTCCACGCAATTTTGTCAATGATTCTTGTATATTTCTTGACTTATCATAATCATCTCTTATATGGAAATCATCTTCCCTTTCATAGACATGAAACATAAGTTTATCAAAAATGTAATCAACAAACTGCTCAATACACATGCTGGTAATTATGACAAGGA
Organism: Laupala kohalensis; assembly: GCA_002313205.1. Classification (NCBI taxonomy): domain Eukaryota; kingdom Metazoa; phylum Arthropoda; class Insecta; order Orthoptera; family Trigonidiidae; genus Laupala; species Laupala kohalensis. The sequence goes on along the minus strand of NNCF01126410.1, from coordinate 389,548 downwards.
GATAAAAAAACTACTGAGAACTATCCATGGTTGATTTTTAAGTTCAACACTGATACTACACTTGAAAATTATTTAATGGTGCAACAAAGAAACAAACACTGTGCATCACTGAATAAATCAAAATTATTTTCACAAAAATAGAAAAAGGTTGAGTAATTGATAAATTCCCAAAACTAAAATTAATATGGCAGCTGTTCAGAAATGTATACAAATTTCTAATACAAGAAGAAAACTGTCAGGTAAAGGACACAAGAATGTTTTGTGAAGAGATGGAATCTTTTATACAAATAACCAATAACTGATCAAAATGTCAGAAAATAAAAGTTTGATTATTCACTAGTTATAATCTATTAACTGTTCATTTAATTATTCCAACAATTATGAACCTACACTATATTGAATTTATTTAATAATTAAGTTTGATATTTCATTTTTCTCATAATAAATCAATTAAATAACTGGGTTTTAATAGATTTAATTTTATTACTCAATGTAAAATGAAATGTGTGAAATGAATCTGTTGTTAATATGTTTGACTTGAGCTTTCGCTCGCAATATTTTATCTCATTTGATAATTGTACCAATGGGTAGCGAAACATTGTAAATTTTAATTTAATGTGTTTGTAATACTTTGTATATTATTCAGTAATGATGTTTTTCCACTAGTTCTATAATATACAGTCAGCTAAAAAGGTCGTTATTGATTTATTCATATATCACTATGCATATAAAGATGGACTGTTATTAATATATGTTTATAAAAATTGAATCATAACAATAGGGAAAGTTCAAAAGAAATAAAAACTTCTGAAGAAAATAATAAATTAAAAGACTTGAAAACTGACAATACAACTGTTTGTCAACCTTTCAGTTGTGAAACAAGAACTGTTTGTTAGCATGATTCCCAGCATATCTCCAATTGCATAGACATTACAATAAAAAATATGTAGTGCAACTAGAATAATTTTGGATATTCAATTTTCATATCGATTTTATGGGATTGTCTTTCAACACTGAAGGTCAATATTTATGTAAAAAACCCAAGTTGTCTTGGGACATAACAGCACAAGACATTTTTTTCTTCTTTCTTTGGTAATGGGCAAGTCTTTGTGGTGAGATCATAATTTCAATCAAAGGTCCCTTTCAATTTTAATGTAATGTCCCAAAATTTTTGTGTATTCACATTATATTGTTTTGTAAAATTGCTGACTTCAATTTTATTATCTGGCAAAATCAAATTTTAAATCTTAAATCACTATGAAAAAGTAATGGTTATCTGTAAGAAAAATGGAAGATAATCAGTTCATTGACTTAGGTAATAATTGAACTGACTAAAAATAAAATTGATTAATTCCATGACTGGCACTTCCAGTCATGTGAATGCTTTGGCATTGTTTTAATGGGCTTTTTGTTGGGACCATTCAGAATCAATACTACACCAAGAAAACTGTAAGAGATAGGTTTCAAAGTGAAAAATATTATTCCAGGCAAGGCCCAAGTTATGGGTCCCTTCTATTCAGGGCCCAACTAATTGTTTAGACACACTTATTGTTTTGCCTCTCCCCAAACATACACACACAAGCAGATATATATTTTCAAAATTTCATTTACTTAAATAACAATTTAAAAAACTATTTTCTTGCATGATTGTATTGTCTTATGGCTCATATTAATTTAGTTTTGTGTGTACTCAACTTTGGCACGGTTGTGTACAATAATTCTGTAGCCCCATCCTGACCCAGGTTTTGCTCCGGTTTTCCTTCGGGTAGAGGCGGATTCCTTATACAGGTTCTCTAGGTTTTGTCTAGGGGCATGTTTATTGTAACAATAAATTGTGAATTTAGTGTTATTTCAATTCTTATGATTATTAAACACTACACTCAGAATAATCTATAGTTCGATAATAATTTGTACATGTAAATTTTTTGTGTTAAATTACAAACATATTGACATTCTATTAGTATTATAACTCGCAGCCAACTTTTTATCTTGTCTAGGAACTTTTGCTGAAATTTTTTAATCCGCTTCTGCCTTATGGTCCTTGATCGAAATTGATGGGATGGTCCCTTGCTTGCTTCTGGAGAGTAAATTAGTTTATTGTCCTCCACATGGTCATACGCAGTTTGTACTGCTTTTTTGACAATAAATTTTTTATTATTATTATTATTATTGATGGCCTGAGGATTCTCTGGTAAAAATTTGAAATTATTATAATTTTTTGTCAACAACACAAGCAAGATTGGAAGTTGGTTCCAACTCCTCCTGCCACAATTCTTCTACACGTAAAAAAAAAAACAATGTCATTCAGATTAATTTCTCCCTTATTCTGGTTGGACACTTTTACATAAAACATGCAGTCATCTTATGTCGTCTACAGGCAGTGACAGCCTGGCAATATCATACTGTATGTCATTGACAGTATGACTGTATTAGAACATTTGGCAGTCATTTTCAACCTGCGTCTTCAAGCGACTTGAATCACACAGTTTTTAGTAACAAAATATTTATATTAATTTCCATTTGACATTAAATTTAAAAATAAACTATACTAATTCAAGACCTGGAAACTTGACACATATGTACTATAAACTGTCCAATGTATAATGAAATGTCTAAAAGGTCCAAATTATCATTTTCAAGTATGTCCTGTCAAGTATCTTTGACATTACTTCCAGCAAAGCAATGATTATGGCAAAGATAGCAGTCACAAAACTACTCCCCATGGATCTCGGGAGGGGTGTAGCCTGTAATGGGGGGATGTGGGGGTAAAACTTAATTCAAGAAAGAGTATACACTGAAATGCAATTTTAATTAATTTGGAATTCCCAGTTTACATATAAGATGAAAAGCCTTATTAATTTTTGGCAATTGGGAATCAAATGGGGGTGGGGGGAATATTGACAATTTTCATTTACATGACATTTTCTGCATATTTCCACTAAGCACGATTTACATAATGAAATAAATCAAAGAAAAGACAATTGGCGACTACCACATCAGAGATGGTGTAATTTTTTTTTATTTCTCAGTTTTAGTCAGTTAAAATGGAATTTTTATCCTTCCTTAAAAAAGTGGCGCGGGTGTGTGTGTGTGGGGCTGCCACCATATGCACCCCTAATTGCCGCCACTACTAAGTACTGTCATAAAATGAAGTCCTATCACAAAAACTAATTTCAAAACTTTTCAAAAACTTATAATACTGTTTGACCACTCTTATTTTATATGGGAGCTAGCTGAATCCCCGCGGTTTTGCTCACAGTTTTGTAATATCCCTGCAACTTTATTCTTTCTCACATTCCCATTGATATCTAGTGGATATGTTATCCATTGATGTTGGATGTTCGATAGTATTGGTGTCCCCCCAGGGGACTTACATCTAGTAAGTACATGTTTGGCAAACACGGAGCCCCGAGCTGAGTCAGGCATTACTTCCACTTACTTGTGCTAGGTTCCTTCCTTTCTCTTTCCTGACCTTCCTTGGTCACCTCTTGTTCTTTTCGATCCTGATGCTATTAGGTTGCGAGGGCTAGGGTATCTTTCATTTTCCTCTTTCGTTCTTTCCTTTTTCTTTTTTCCGTCCTTTCTTTCTTTAATTTTTTCTTGGGATATGTAATGTTTTGAGATATGTTTTGATATATTGTAATTTAGGAGGGTTTTTAGTGGGTACGTTGATTCATTCGGCGAGTCCCACACACGGGGAGAGACATGTTGGCTCTCCCTAGTGCGTAACTGCATTTTCCCTACCTGTACAAGTTAGGACTCTAATGACCTCAATGTCGACAAGCCGTAAAACCCCACAAAAAAAAAAAAAAAAGTATTGGTGTATATTTTACACATATAATTGAGAAAAAGCTTTCAGAAAACAAGCAATTTCCCATTTCACCCCCTCAAGAATGAATTTTCATAAAATCCTTTCTTAGCTGACATTTTTAATAATTTTTCTTGTCACAATCTTCCCAACCTCCAACTAGATATTTGTGCGCCTCGTGTGGTCTGAAAGGTACATAATGTCATTGGAAATATTATTCTCTCAGAATACAGACAAACCATGGACTCAACCCTAATACCGGTCTTTTTATGTTATTTTTACATTTCGCCCTTCCCACCTCATGTCTAAGAACACCAAGTCCCTATGTGATCTCAACTTGAACCTAACGGTATTTGTAGTTTAAAAATCTAATCAACACTAACACCATGGATCTGGGGCAATTTTTATATTTCAATTATTTTTATCCCCCTCCCCAAGGGGTACTAGTGGTGTCTTTCTTCCACGAGGGCTGAATTAGACTTGCATGATATCAGAATTTCACCATCAACTCAGTGACACTGGATATTATGGATTCGTACCTGCTGTCATGTTTGATAATTTTCATGGTTTCCCCTTCCCTAAGGGTGCTGGGTTTTATACAGGCTGTTGGTGATCTTTGAGAATATCTCTACTAATTTCAGTGGCCCTGAAAACTAGGATCTCAACTCTAATGAGTTGTCACGTCACTTCACTTCATAATGTGGCAATGAGTGTGTCACTTCACTTCAGCGGTTCCAAAAATTATTTATTCATCACCATTGTCAGTCGTTTTTTAATAATTTTTACCTGCCTCATCCCACCCCTACCCCGAGGGTGCTAAGGGTATATTATCTATAATGTAGATTGAATGTGAACTTATGAAGCATCAAAGCATCCTTATCCTACAAACAGCACCAAAAACTATAGTTTCAATATAGTATCTGATTTTCTATTTATAAATGTTATACCCTTCTCATCCCCTTCCTACAGGGTGCCAGGGATGTGTCACCCCCACAGTGCTTGTTGTCCAAGAGTCAGTCATCTATGTAACAAGTTTGGTTGAAATTGCTCCAGGCTATTTATAGTTTTGAGATACATACGTAAAATTTACCAACCAGCATTTCACCCCATTAGGGGTGGATTATTGTAAAATCTTTTCTTAGCTGATTTCTACATCCTAAAAGGATTCTATCTGCCAAATTTCAAGTTTGTAGTTTCTGAGATTTCATAACTAGTCAGTCAGGTATTTCGTTTTTAGAGAGAGAGATTGAGTTTCAATTTCTTAATATCCCATTTCAGATTAAGTTTCTCAGTGAAGAAAATTGCACTTGCTTAGAATACAGCTGAATTTCTTTCCAAAAAGAGTATCTCTGGAGCAATTATGTCTAGTCAATGTCTCAGTATGTGTTGCAAGTATAAGTGAGAAATTTTTTTTTTTTTGTCTTAGGATACAATGAAATCAATTCGATAGAATCTAAACCAAATTCTTCCTATTTTAATAGGTCACTTTAAAAATATTTTTAAAACATTGCAAGTAAAGAATAAATAACACACACTTTAATAGCATGGTCCTGGGATCTTGATTCCTTACAAAATTTATAAGCCATTAATATTGAAAACTTTTCTATTTCCTTCAATTTAATCAATATGTAAATACTGATAATCATATCATTATTAGTATATTTATTATATGATGAATATAATTATGAATATTAATATAATTATGCATTATATATCGATTTCAATTAAATCAATATGGTCTATTGATGATCACTATGCATTTCAATCATGTGAAAATCCACATATTTAAAAAAATACAGCTGTCAGATGGACTTGACTAAAAATAAACCATGACATGTGAATTTTCTTCCAGACAAATTTGTTGTACTGACATGTTAGGACATTTGGTCAACACGTGTACAATGAAAGTTTTCTTCCTTCTAAATAAGATCTTGGAAAACAGGCTTACTACAAGGTACAATAATTGTAAGAATAATAAATTTATTTCATAAAGAAAATTCTGTCTAGTACTCCACTGGTAAGAAAAAGAACACGTTTACGGGACCTGTTAATTTACTTGACATGATGATGACTGAAATCTCAAGTCCAAACGTTGTTTTATTCAAAGCACAAAATAAATGTTATTTGTCCATAATAAGGACATAAGCCTTGAATTATTTATTTTATTTATATTTTAACAATATGGAAGTATCATTAAAACACTAAATTACTTAGATGGGAACCAATTTTCATGCAGTATTAAAATACAAAATTAAGAGTAAATTCAATGTAAGAGCAAGTTTTCAGGGGAAATAACCAAAAGCAATTCTTCTCAATTGTGGAAAAAATCTACTTTTCAAATTGTATCTGATCTACAAGGATAAATAACAAAACATATATATATAGTGAAATAACGATATAATACAACAACAGATTAATGATATTGATACACCTTTAATACAAGCAATGTACAAGGAAATGATTACATTATGACTTATGCCCTTACAGTGATTTTAGTTTGCATTCATATGCAAATAGTTTTCATATTCCAAATCTAATATGCATATAATAAACCCATCTTCCAGCAATGAGATTTATTTTAAACAAATTGAACCAAAATTTTCATTTATTTCACAAATGCATTTAATAGTTATAAAAGTTTAATACCTGTTAAATCATTATCATTAATCATTACAATTTCTATGCATATGTGCAAAGTTGAGTTCAGTCATCGGTGATATCTACATCCACAAAAGAAAAAAGTCTTAGGATTGAAAATTTGTTCAACTGAAAGTGAGATGAAGGAAGTTAACTAACAAATGTACTTATTAAGAACTAAAGAAATCCTCTGCAATACATAATTCCCAACAATGGTAATGACACAGATAGCAACCCTTGATAATCTTCAATACTCCAATATTGTTCACAATTGAAACAAAAAAAACAAAAAACAACATACACTGGTAAAATTAATAGAATTAATTATTTTTTCTCTACCCCTTTTGTTATATATGCTTGTGATATAAGCATATATATTGATGGATTTAATTCTAGGCATAGTTAATAGTACTTTTATTATATGCATGATTAAATAACATGAAATAGAAAATATATTTAATTAGATATACCTATATAAAAAGCTGCTTAAATAATAAATAACATCCATTCACAGCAACAAGGTGATCCAATCAATATTATGGGGTACAAAGATGATTATGACAACAGGGTGAATGCAACATCAAAAGTGCAGGGCAAATCCATTTTCAGTATCACCTAATTTCCATAATCAAGATCATATCACCCACCCTCCTTACTTGTTAACTGACTAGGGATATGGGTTCACAGCATTCCATTGCCATGTCTGTTAGAAGAGCTTCTCTTAGTTTCGTAAGATTAATATACAAGTAATGTGATTAATATTATAACTACTATTACCAATCTTTTAATAAACTATGTCAGTAACAGCACAATGCATTTGAGAAATTTGAGATGTAATAGAATTATTACATCTGATGGAATAAAATAACACTTTATTCCTCAATGATTTGTTACTTTGTCAAATATTACAACAATACATTTACACTGCTTGAAGCAGCAAAATATTTCCATGCCACAAAAAACATTATCTAGATATGATTATGTACAAATGGAAAGGGGGAGAGGGGAGGATTAGGAAAGAAAAGAGACTGGAGAGGGTCATAAGAAAGAGGTCTTTAAAAAAGTTCATTTTGTGCTTAAAAGCAAGTTGAAATTGGTAAAGAATTGCAAGCTTCTTTTAGTCTGGAGTACGATATGACAATTTGGTGTAGAACAATATATACCTGATATATGAACTACTGTACAAAGGAATTAATCATAGTCATAAAAGAAGAATTGATTCAAGAAGCAACAATAACCAAATTGAACAGTCGTAAAGCATATTTCAACTTTCACCAAGTTGTATTCATCTCCTTTCATAACAAAAATTCTTTTTTAAAAATCTTTTACACGCTCAGTCTTCCAGCCTTAACCATTTAAGCTATTTACAAAACCCTTCCATCTTGTCTATTCATATACTTGAAGTATCTCAATAAAGTACCTCAAAATCTGCTAATAGGAAAGTAAGGATTTGCCTCACGTGGCATTACGACAGAAGATCTGAAACACAAAAGAAACCAATTAAAATTGTAGGAAACCAAAATCATACAAGTTAAAAATGTATTTACATTTATCGAATCAGTTAAGATACTGTGAAAAAACTAGGCATGACCCACTAAACTTTCCTTTAATGTACAAGCCAATATATTTCATTTTTACGAACTCATTATTCGAGTAAATTTCATTAATTCGTAGAAAAAATTTATAGTTTTTTATTTCTTCATGCTCTCTATGGCACACACAAATATTAAATTTCTTACATTATTTCACTCTTCCACTTAATATTTGGTTCAGTACCAAGAAAGTGATGAAATACATGGTAAAGTATTCCCTCTCACGTAACTACATAAAATTCTCCTGTTTTTCAAGCATCTGGAGAAATTGAAAAGAAAATGTATTTCCGAATACTGCTCTTAAGTCTATATTTGACATTAGTCAGTTTAGGGCAAGTCACTCCAATAAAGCAAACAAACTAGTATCTGTGACTTTTTCAAGTCATGATTGTTGACTATTTTTGTAAATAGAGATATTTATGAGCAATTCAGGATTTAATTTTATTTTATTTTATGATTCTGATAGGTTGTTTTTTTTGGTGGGGCTTTAGGGCTCGTCAACATTTNTTCTGATAGGTTTTTTTTTTTTGGTGGGGCTTTAGGGCTCGTCAACATCAAAGGTCATTAGAGCCCTTGATTCTGATAGGGGTGGAACGCAACAGTAAAAGGCCTAGATTAAAAGTAATATCCCATTTAATACTTTACACCAGGATTTCAATGTACTAGTTGCCAGAAAACAACAATTATCAGGTTTCACTCCATTCAGTTACAGTTATCATTTAATAACTTGAACTCTGGTAAGGCATATAACTTTTATTATTAAACTGTTCTTTTGTAAGTTACATTTGAAACAAACCTAATAGTAATGTAATGTAGGTTGTTTCTATTCCCTACTATATCTATTTCAGTGTTATCATTTTAAAGGCTTTCTCCATAAAAACATAAAATTATAATGCAATAGTACTTAAATTAGCAACGAATAGATGGAAAAGACTGATAAATATATTTTGTTTCATTTGAAATCATTTAGAAGGATGATCATGAGATGCATTAATTCTTAATTTATCTTCCAACCAACTTGCACTTTGAATTTAAAAAAAAATCAAACACAAATTTTGCCAAATTTATGAAAATTACATTGTTGGATGAATATTTCATCTCAAACATTGCGTTACGCAGCTAAGCCTCATCACTGAGTAACAATACTGAAAATTATTTTTCAACTTTCCCATTTATTAATTAGTAGTTGAAAAATAATTAATGCTGATTAAGTGTATATTATTTTTGTTTTTCTTCTAATTATATTTGCTTATCACATTCAATGAGTGACTTGCAAGTATTCACTATAATAATAATGAAAAATTTCCTCCATAGACATTTTGGAAAATACTTCTTACCAGCAACAGATGGATCTGTCTTCTTTACCAGTCCATCCTGGAAGGCAATAATAGGAGCAGGTGGAGGAGATCCATTACTATTAAGAAGATTAGAGTTGACGCTATCTTCATTAGCAAGTTTTCCTGAGGCCGACAAGTCAAGTATTTGCTCGAAGTCCCCTGAGGTTTCTGTGATGGGTTGAGGAGCATTCATGTTGTTGGGACTAAATGTGTCAAACTCTGTCAAATCTAGAAGATTGTTGGTTACATTATTTTGTTTCCTGTGGAGAAAAAAATGCATGTAAATGAACAATTTAAGAGAAATGTTTCTCATAACAAAATTTTCAAAAATGTCTTTAAATGATGAACTTGTAGCACAAAAGGTTTAACATGCTCTTTCTTGAAAGGGTGGCAAAGCATTGTCTTAAAACTACTCATTTTACTTCTAAATTAATATTTATTGCCAAAAAAAGCAGTCAAACACTGCATAAGACCACACAGAGAACAATAAGCCAATTTATAAATGTTTGAAAGCAAATTTATTTCCACCAAGAAAATGAAAATGTAAGACAAATCTATAATGTACTTATCTACCATTTCTCAAACCATGCATCTCAATTTTTAGTAAATTAATTAATTTCCAGAAAAAATTAAACAAAAATATCCACCTTCTACAGAATTATTCAATTACAGAAGTTCATCGTATTATCAATTTAAGCGATTTTCTCATGCACTGTACCCAAATATTTATAAATTAGATTACCCACCCCAAATCCAAAGAATGAAAAGAGTTACCAGCAAAAGTAGGCAGTAGTTCTTGAATGTCTCATTAACTGGAATATTTGTAATAGTTTCCTTGTACAACATACTAATGAAATCATTCACCCCCCAATAGTGTACATTTGTTCCATACAATTTCCAACTGTGTTAATGTTCTAAAAGAACACAAGAATTTTTTTTTTTGCAACATACACATATTGTTGATAGAAGAAACGAAGGATAATAATTTCACACAAGTGAACCTAGGAATTACACAAACTATCTAGCATGCAATATCCAAAGTAAATCAAAAGCAAGAGAATGCACTGCTTTCTGCACTTACACCAATAGAAGAAAGGCTTAGTAAGATCCAACTTCTGGCCAACAGGGAAAGATCAGATTCTAAGCAACTGCTTTGCAACACGGAGAAAGCCAAACTTAGTGCTGGTGAAGAAGCTACAAAAATTTCAAGAATAGCATTTCTCAACCTCCTAGATAAATAATCTATTGCTATCCAAAATGTGCAAGTTTTCCAGTAATGAGAATCAAATCCTAAAACTTCACTTAACAAAGGTTGAGAAAAGCTATTCTATAAAATATTTTAAAAGCTCAAAGTGCCAAAGTGAGTTGTCATAGCCTTTATTTCACAACTTTAATTGATACAAGCTCAGATTTGATATACTCCCTGCTTCAGTAATAAATAGTTAAAATGTTAGCAGGAAAGCAAAGAATCAAAATATTAGTCTTGAAGTAAGAAAAATGAAAACAGTTGGGTTTCTAGGTAGCAATAGAAATGCAACAGAAAGCATTAGTTTATGTTGGCCATTTGTTTAGATAGTACATAATAATTATCATAACCATCATCATTATTATTAATAAATTCAACAAATATTTACAAATGGATGCAAAATAATTGGGCCAACAAATTTCATGAATATACACTCACCATTCCATATTACACACTATATACAATGCATCACAATGTGATTTAAGAAGTTTCACTCCCATGTAAACCATTCAAAATCAAACATACGTATCATTATATACAAATAAAACAGAATTAATCGATATCACTTGATAAAATAAAAACCACTTTTCTTCTTTATACTGTCTACTTTTGCATAAGAACTCTTGCAATGTAGTCAAAGGAGATGCACTAAGAAGGATGGGTTCTCACAAGACCAAAGGCAGTTTGGAACATTTCACCAAGTACCAATATTTGATCACATTCCCCTTATTTGCAATTGGAGAAAGAATCCCCTTTCTTTAATAAAAAATAACTTCAAAACCAAGTTGCACGATTTGGAAGGTAAGTTCACAAGTTTCTTTATTAAATTCACAGTAAGAAATCACAACCAGTATTTTAAATTAATTAAGATTTTTGTCACAATCTGAGATTAAGACAAAATTTTTGTAACAAGTTACTATATTGCATTTATTAGGCCTTAGAAAATGAAAGTGGTAAACTTATAACCAAATGAAGAGAAAGAAATTCCTTTGATCTCTTTTTGGCAATGATTTTCCCCCAACCATACAATAAATTCATCTCATTTACACCATAACGCCCACATACTTTTGACAATACTTTTGCATAAAGCAGACTCCATTTCTGATCTCAAAACATCATACAAAATAATATACCAAAAATGCATTTCAATAAAATGTAATATTAAGAAGAATGAATACCTGTAAATAGTATGTAATACTATTTTTCCCCCTTCTCATTTTATATTCTTCTCTCTCCTCAGACATTTCATTAATAGGAAGGAAGAAATACAGGAGAACCCCACTTTTATTTTCCTGAAATTTACTTTTTCCAATCATTTACACCATATTTTTTCAGACCCTTCAATATTTCTATGTTCATAGTATCAAATTTTCATCTCTACTTTAAGCCCTTTTCCTGCAATTAACACCAATTTTTCTTGGACACTCAAGAAGTGTAAAAGCGGGGTTAAACTGTAATACACTAAGTTTCCAAATATAATAACACAGTCAATTAAAAAAGAAACTGAATTATCTTACATGTCACACTGATAACAAAATTGAATTATCTAAACCAATTTAAACATTGCAACATTTTGAATTTGAAATACTAGAATTATCTCACTGATATACTTACACATTATCTACTTTTACATAGCCTACAACAGGATTAAAATCCATGCCGTTTTGATGGCCATTGCTTTGGGCAGCATTGTTTTGATCTTCACTCATTTCCACAGGTTTTAACACAGTAGCACTGGTTGTGTCTATCAATAAGTCACTAGAAGCATCAGATAAAGATTTTCCATTGGTGTTACGAGCTATGGTGGAAGGAGGCAAGGCTGCACTAGGAGATGTAGTGTCCATAGATTGGAGACCATTTCCTGATGGTTGAAGCTGCTGCTGCTGTTGATTTTGCATTGTGTTTTCTTCGGCTACAGATTGACTGACATTTTTTCCTTCATCTGATGGACTTTCATCTTTGGCCTCATCATCAGCACTTTCACCCTCACCCTATAGTTCAATCAGAAATATTAGAAAAATACAATAGCAAGTGAAATGACAAAATTACATGACATAATTAGCATGGTCTATCCCATAAATAAACCAATAGTAAGTTATGGAAAGACATACTCCACAAGCAAGTCTACAACATAAATTTAAACATTAAATTGGCCACATGGCAACTTACACAATAATTCACTGGTTTTCAAATAAAAACCTATTTTCTATCCTTGTATTCTACCCCTCCTTTTCAAATCAATGAAGGAATTGAAAAATCTAATTCTTACAATCTAAATTAAAATGACACTAGACGAAAATGTCAAAAACTAAGTTTAATTTCCAACAGGATTTGTCTACTTGCATAAAACTAGTTATGAAATATTTTTAGGAGTAATAAAATTTCAGTCTTGCAAGGAAAGAAAATAATGATGGAAATAAGCATTGCTACTGTTAGACAGTGTCACTGTTTTCTTTTCACAAGGGTTTTGAAGACTTCAAATTCTAGAATTCTATCAAAAGAAATACAGTAGAACCCTGTCAGTCAGAACTTTGCTAGTCTGAAAAAACAAATAAAATAAATAGATATTAATTTTTGAAAATTTAAAAATTGCAAATGCTCAAATTTATTGCACATTACATCTTCAAAGAAGAGAGGGGAAAAGAAAAAAGTTATTTCATACATGACATATATATATATATATATATATATATATATATATA